>APFE030096186.1:72138-162315 GCA_000404065.3 Pinus taeda | reverse complement strand
AGATCTCGACAGCTATGAAATCGATCAATTTCGGAGTATCTTATCAAGTGGAAGAACTTATCTGCAGAAGATTCCACATGGGAGGATGAGAATTTATACAGAAGCATCCAGAACTACTCAAGCATTGAGGACAACAATTTTTTGAAGGAGAGGGGCATGTTAGGTCCCTATAATACTAGTGATTCCCCCATTACTATTGTCATTGTATCCCTTATTATTATTGTTGTGCCCCTGTTGTCCCCATATTGTTATTTTTGTGCCCTTATATTATTATTGTTAGGTTGGCATTGGTTATATTGTAATCCCTTAGGATCCTATATATAAAAAGGAGGTTTTGTTATTTGTATCATCCAAGAATTTTT
Organism: Pinus taeda; assembly: GCA_000404065.3. NCBI lineage: Eukaryota > Viridiplantae > Streptophyta > Pinopsida > Pinales > Pinaceae > Pinus > Pinus taeda. The sequence continues at coordinate 161,953 of APFE030096186.1, read as the reverse complement.
CATTTGTGTAATGTAAAGGAGGTTGCCCTCTCAAAGAGGCTTATTTCTAAGGTGTTGATCTATCTTTTCTATATTTTTGTGAGCTAGTTTCATAACACCAGGGAAGGAATTCTGAGGACATATCGCATATAGCAAATAAGAAGACATATAAAATTTGGCTTGCTTTCCCTTGGGAGGGTTCTTGGCACTGGTTACATGGATCCTCAATTGTTGATCCAACAAGTCTAACTAGTTAAATGGTTTTCCTTCATTCATAACCTAGTTTAGTAAGAATTCCCAGCCTTATGGAAAGGTCTTGATACTGCTTTGACCATATATTCGGCAATTTAAGACTCTAAAGAACTAATAAACCTTCTTGAGGGATTTGGTCTTGTAAGTTTTGTTAGGTGTCTAGTGGAATTTGGAAGGCTCTTTCACCCAACCTTTGATGACATCCTTCACTTTGAAGTATTTGGCGATTGCATAGAATTATGAATCCATGTAGGATTCTGGTTGTTGTAAGTGATACATGCTATGAAAATCATGTGCCATGAAAAAGGTGAGACTTTGTCCACTGGAACTATTGAGAGTCATGGTCTTTGTATCTGTATGTGATAGAATCCAATTGACAATGTCTACACATGGAAAATTTTGATACCTACATGCAACCTTGTGCAATCCTTACCTTTGGACATTAATGTAAACATTCTTGTCTTCAATATCTTCTTTGAAACGGCTTGCTACATCACTATGTGCCATGTAATGTTTGAATCCTTCTCAATGAGTAGTTTAGTGTCTAAAAAGACTTGCAAAGAAGTAGGAGCAATTTCAACTATCTCAGCGGTGCTACTTTTTGTGGTGTCTTTAGAGGAAAATATCTTGGGTTCCATGATGAGAATCAACTAATGGAGAGAGAGGACCTCAAAAATATGAAACACCTACATGATGAAATTCGCTCATGGAAAACATAAATTAGCTTCAGGAAAACATTCTATTGAAAAAGACCAAGGAAACAACTGAGACATTGAGGAGAAAAATTGCACAATTTCCAGGCTGAAGGTCAGAGACAAGCCTCATGAAATATGCATTGTGTAGTCTCAACAATCAAGGGGGAAAACTAGAGGCTTGAGACTGTGCAATGTGCATTCCCAACCTAAGAAGACTAAGGGAGAGATTTTGCATTGTGCAGTCTCATTGTCCAAGGGTAAGGCTTGAGCCCTGGAACTACGCAATGCATAGTTCAGAAATATACGAACTATGCATTACGTAGTCTCAGAGGCTAAGCACGAGGCTTGAGCCTTAGAGTTACGAAATGCAGAGTTAAAGGTGGCAATTGTTGGCTAAGTTAAAGAAAGTCTTCTAGGGAAGAAGATGAGAAAAGTGGCAGATTTGAGTGATAGTTCAAGTTGGAGTGTAGATATGACTAGCGGTAAGATAGATCATTTATAATAAAGTGTAAAGAATCAACATGCAAAAGGGAAAACAGACATGCACAGGAAAACGTTGTTGTGACAACCACTAGTGGGGAAAAACAAGAAGTTGATGTGACACTTGTAAAAAGTGAACGAAGGACTGAACCAACACTTTTACAAGCTAGTATAAGTTAAAACACTGGCTACTATGAAAAGAAATAGGAAAAATAATACTCATAGATGTCAAATGACAAAAGGCAACAAAGAAAGTGACAAAAAGAGACACGTGCAAAACTTACTCGAAAAAGCGACACAAACTCAACTGAAAGTTTCTTGATCTTTTTGGGAATGATAGAGCTCCAAGATCGAGTGTGAAAATGATCTCTAGGGGCATTTATTAAATATATTTAGGTGGGTTAGGGTTTCTGATGCGCATGCCTAAAATTAAGGAAAAAGCGCCACTTGTCTGAAATTCATAAATGGGAGCTTAGTGGACTTGACTAGACATTAATTGGGAAAATCCTATTTATAGGGATTCCGACTCTGCTTTTTCGAGAAACTTATTTTTCACACAAGCAAAGGAGATTGCGTAATTCATAGGCTCAAGGGCTTGGGAAACTCCTTGCCTCATTGAATTGCGTAGTTTGTGAGGGGAAGAATAGCTGTGCGCAATTTCTGAGTTCAAGGCTGGGATGCTCTCCAAGATTGCATATTTTTTGAGCTCAAGGCAAGCTGACCATTTAGGATTGCATAGTATAAATCCTCATAGTTATCCTACCTTCCAAGATTGTGTAGTTTCTGGAGGGAAGACCAACAATGTTGCAAGATCAAGACAAGAAAAGGCTTGTGTTAGAAAGTTTCATATCAAGATCAAAACAAGTCATCACAAGCACTGCATGGAAAGATAAGTCTTTGACATAGCATGAATAATTGATGATAGTGAATGATAGACTCCTACATATAGAAGGGAGGCTCCAAAATTGAAGCATGGATGAAATTTTCTAGGGGGGTTATAGCAACGACAACACTTGTTGACACACTAGTAAAACTCTAACTCACTATATGGGTCTTATCTCATCTAAACCAGGTCTAAATCTTCAAGAAGTATTGTTCATTTCATTGATCATCATATCTTCTTTTCCTACCTTGAGTTAAAGATATATCCCTTACCATTCTCTTTATCGGTGACACTAAAAAAGACAAGTCAAACTTAGTTATTTTAATTGGGGATGAGGAGTATATATAGATATATATATAGAAGTGGAATATGATTATCAAATTCTTGGATTTCATCTCCGGTGTTTCTCCATTTTCAGCAGGCCTAGATAGTACCCCTAGGAATTCAGTTCAGGAACGCAAACATTGCTCCGTTGTTGGCAATCTTAGACAATACCATAGCAAACTTTCTTGCTTCACCTCCCTACACAAGAAGCCTTTCTCCTGTTTCACCCTTTATTTATTTTTTCTTATTTTGTTCATAGAATTGTGCATCAACAATTATTAATTTCATGGGGTGGAAGAGGTATCTTGACCTATTAAGAGAAGATGAAGTTATCCCTTTAGAGAAGGATGTTTAACACCTCTGAAATTTAGTTCACTTATTTAAGTTTCCTCATTTACTTACTCTGCTCAACTTGGTAATGAAAAACCAAAAAATTATAAAGACTGATTATAGTAGGTGGCACTAGTTAAAGATTCAAGCATCGTAATTCCACTAGGGTTTTCTTTGAGAAAGAAAATATATTCCATCAGGGTATCATCAATTGAAGGGTGCAAGGCCCATGCAAAGAGAAGGAATAAATAGAAATCCAAGAATTGGGAGTCACAAAATAGCCTCTTTCACTTTACCATGCCTACTTCATAATCCAAACCTGGTATTATGTGAAAATTCATTACAAAACAAAGGAAACAAAGTGAAATGAAATCAAGCAACAACACAAAAATAGCAACAAACTGAAAGAATCTAATCATACTCCTAAACTAACCAAATTGAGGCAATCTCATGTAAAATGAAACTTTCAATGTAAACACTGAAGTGTTGCCTAAGCTTTAAGAGTGAGGGAATCAACAACAAGAAAGATATTCATGACTACGAGATGACAAGAAAGATGAATTGTGAAATGCTGCCACATTTGAAGACTAAAAATGCAAGTAGAAAAATATAACAAGAAATCATATGAAAAACATTTTGCAGATGTATTATTGTGCTTATGCACATCACAACCCAGTGTCATGGTGAAGCATTCTTCTGAGCTTTCAAAAAAAAAAAATTAACGAGCTTGCTAGGTATGAATCCTCTAATGATTGTGCGATAAGATCATGAAAAACAAGTGGAGGATGTGAAATTTGTGAAATAGATTGATTTTCAATTTTTACAATCGACTTATCAAGACTCTCGAGAGATAAAGTAATATCCTAATCATGATTCGAACTAGAATCAAGATTGTGAGAACTTGACATAACCATCATCATAGGCTGAAGTTCCTCAATAACTTGTGATAGCTCCAAGACATCAGTATGTGGATCATCAAAAATTGATGGCTTATAAAGATAGAAAATAGAAAACACAAAGTCATGACTAAATGAGTGGATGAATAGGTCACGACATCTATGATCATAAATTCCATTATTAGAAAGAAAAGGATCCTCATGATCTGATGAATCATAGAGTGGGGGAGATTGAAAACAAGAAACTCTACTCTCCATTTGTTCGAAATGACCAAATGAATGATGAAAAAGATCGCAAAGAGAAGAATTTTCCTCACCTTGTTTAAATGTATAATTGACACTCCACGAGTCCAAATAATGATCATGATTAACATTTAAAGATACAACAAGTATGACGGAATTGTGGAATATGTTCGAATAATGTGGGATAGGTGATAGGGGAGAAACATCAACTTTCATTGCAAATTCTTATTCGAAAAATGAGTCACATACAAAGTCATTATGAATGATATCATAAGTTTATGGATTAACACCAAATCCATATTGAATTTGATCCTCATGAGAACTAGAAGAAGCGAATATAACAGATGGATATAACAATTCACAATTAGGAGGATCAAGGGAACCAACATATGGAGGTTGAGGACAAAGATCATCACTAAAAAATTCAGTTCCACAATCAACGCTTGTGTTTAAATTCTGAATATGCGGGGTGGGAGAAGATGGTGGTGGATTATCATATGGATTTTCAATTTCTCCAACCTCAATATGCATAAATGGAGATATTTGATGAAAGGAAGAAGAAGATTCACTTGGAATGGCAACCTCCCTCATCACAAACTTGTGTCTAAAAAGACTTACAAATAAGTAGGAGCAATTTCAACTGTCTCAGCGATGCTACTTCCTATGGTGTCTTTAGAGGAAAATATCTTGGGTGCCATGATGAGAATCAACTAATGGAGAGAGATGACCTCAAAAATATGAAACACCTACATGATGAAATTCGCTCATGGCAAACATAAATTAGCTCCAGGAAAACATTCTATTGAAAAAGACCAAGGCAACAACTAAGACATTGAGGAGAAAAATTGCACAATTTCCAGGCTAAAGGTCAGAGACAAGCCTCATGAAATATGCATTGTGTAGTCTCAACAATCAAGGGGGGAAACTAGAGGCTTGACACTGTGCAATGTTCATTCCCAACCTAGGAAGACTAAGGGAGAGATTGTGCATTGTGCAGTCTCATTGGCCAAGGGTAAGGCTTGAGCCCTGGAACTACGCAATGCATAGTTCAGAAATATAGGGACTATGCATTACACAATCTCAGAGGTTGAGCACGAGGCTTGAGCCTTAGACTTACGAAATGTAGAGTTAAAGGTGGCAATTGTTGGCTAAGTTAAAGCAAGTCTGCCGGGGAAGAAGATGGGAAAAGTGGCAGATTTGAGTGATAGTGCAAGTTGGATTGTAGATATTACTAACGGTAAGATATATCATCTATAATCAAGTGTACAAAATCAACATGCAAAAGGGAAAACAAACATGCGCAAGACAACGTTGTTGTGACGACCACTAGTGGGAAAAAACAAGGAGTTGATGTGACACTTGTAAAAAGTGAACGAAGGACTGAAACTACACTTTTACAGGCTAGTATAAGTTAAAGCACCAGCTACTACAAAAAGAAATAGGAAAAATAATGCTCATAGACGTCAAATGACAAAAGGCAACAAAAAAAGTGACAAAAAGAGACACGTGCAAAACTTACTCGAAAAAGCGGCACAAACTCAACTGAAAGTTTCTTGATCTCCTTGGGAATGATAGAGCTCTAAGATCAAGTGTGAAAATGATCTCTAGGGGCGTTTATTAAATATATCTAGGTGGGTTAGGGTTTCTGACGCACATGCCTAAAATTAAGGAAAAAGCGCCACTTGTCTGAAATTCATAAATGGGAGCTTAGTGGACTTGACTAGACATTAATTGGGAAAATCCTATTTATAGGGATTCCGACTCTGCTTTTTCGAGAAACTTATTTTTCACACAAGCAAAGGAGATTGCGTAATTCATAGGCTCAAGGGCTTGGGAAACTCCTTGCCTCATTGAATTGCGTAGTTTGTGAGGGGAAGAATAGCTTTGCGCAATTTCTGAGTTCAAGGCTGGGATGCTCTCCAAGATTGCATATTTTTTGAGCTCAAGGCAAGCTGACCATTTAGGATTGCATAGTATAAATCCTCATAGTTATCCTACCTTCCAAGATTGTGTAGTTTCTGGAGGGAAGACCAACAATGTTGCAAGATCAAGACAAGAAAAGGCTTGTGTTAGAAAGTTTCATATCAAGATCAAAACAAGTCATCACAAGCACTGCATGGAAAGATAAGTCTTTGACATAGCATGAATAATTGATGATAGTGAATGATAGACTCCTACATATAGAAGGGAGGCTCCAAAATTGAAGCATGGATGAAATTTTATAGGGGGGTTATAGCAACGACAACACTTGTTGACACACTAGTAAAACTCTAACTCAGTGTATGGGTCTTATCTCATGTAAACCAGCTCTAACTCTTCAAGAAGTATTGTTCATTTCATTGATCATCATATCTTCTTTTCCTTCCTTGAGTTAAAGATATATCCCTTACCATTCTCTTTATCGGTGACACTAAAAAAGACAAGTCAAACTTAGTTATTTTAATTGGGGATGAGGAGTATATATATATATAAGTGGAATATGATTATCAAATTCTTGGATTTCATCTCTGGTGTTTCTTCATTGTCAGCAGGCCTAGATAGTACCCCTAAGAATTCAATTCAGGAATGCAAACATTGCTTCGTTGTTGGCAAGCCTAGACAATACCATAGCAAACTTTCTTGCTTCACCTCCCTACACAGGAAGCCTTTCTCCTCTTTCACCCTTTATTTATTTTTTCTTATTTTGTTCATAGAACTGTGCATCAACAATTATTAATTTGATGGGACAGAAGAGGTATCTCGACCTATTAAGAGAAGACGAGGTTATCCCTTTAGAGAAGGATGTTTAACACCTCTGAAATTTAGTTCACTTATTTAAGTTTCCTCATTTTCTTACTCTACTCAACTTAGTTGGCAATGAAAAACCAAAAAATTATAAAAGACTGATTATAGTAGTGTGGTACTAGTTGAAGATTCAAGCATCATAATTCCACTAGGGTTTTTTCTGAGAAAGAAAATATATTCCATCAGGGTGTCATCAATTGAAGGGTGCAAGGCCCATGCAAAGAGAAGGAATAAATAGAAATCCAAGCATTGAGAGTCACACAATAGCCTCTTTCACTTTACCACGCCTACTTCATAATCCAAACATGGTATTATGTGGAAATTCATTACAAAACAAAGGAAACAAAGTGAAATGAAATCAAGCAACAAATAAACAATAGAAACAAACAGAAAGAATCTAATCATACTCCTAAACTAACCAAATTGAGGAAATATCATGTAAAATGAAACTTTCAATGTAACCACTGAAGTGTTGCCTAAGCTTTAAGAGCGAGGGAATCAACAACAAGAAAGATATTCATGACTACGAGATGACAAGAATGATGAATTGTGAAATTTTGCCACATTTGAAGACTAAAAATGCAAGTAGAAAAATATAACAAGAAATCATATGAAAAACATCTTGCAGATGTATTATTATGCTTATGCACATCACAACCCAGTGTCATGGTGAAGCATTCTTCTGATCTTTCAAAAAAAAAATTGTTAACGAGCTTGCTAGGTATGAATCCTCTAATGATTGTGTGATAAGATCATGAAAAACAAGTGGAGGATGTGAAAATTGTGAAATAGATTGATTTTCAATTTTTACAATCGACTTATCAAGATTCTCGAGAGACAGTAATATCCTAATCATGATTGGAACTAGAATCAAGATTGTGAGAACTTGACATAACCATCATCATAGGTTGAAGTGCCTCGATAACTTGTGATAGCTCCAAGACATCAGTATGTGGATCATCAAAAATTGATGGCTTATAAAAATGGATAGTATAAAACACAAAGTCGTGACTCAATGAGTGGATGAATAGGTCATGACATCTATGATCATAAATTCCATCATTAGAAAGAAAAGGATCCTCATGATTTGATGAATCATAGAGTGGGGCAGATTGAAAACAAGAAACTCCACTCTCCATTTGTTCGAAATGACAAAATGATTGATGAAAAATATCGCAAAGAGAAGAATTTTCCTCACCTTGTTTAAATGTATAATTGACACTCCACGAGTCCAAAGAATGATCATGATTAACATTTAAAGATACAAAAAGTACGAGGGAATCGTGGAAGATGTTAGAATAATGTGGGATAGGTGATAGGGGAGAAACATCAACTTTCATTGCCAATTATTATTTGAAAAATGAGTCACACACAAAGTCATTATGAATGATATCATAAGTTTATGGATTAACACCAAATCCATATTGAATTTGATCCTCATTATAACTAGAAGAAGCGAATATAACAGATGGATATAACAATTCACAATTAGGAGGATCAAGGGAACCAACATATGGAGGTTGAGGACAAAGATCGTCACCGACAAAATCAGATCCACAATCAATGCTTGTGTTTAAATTATGAATATGTGGGGTGGGAGAAGATGGTGGTAGATTATCATATGGATTTTCAAGTTCTCCAAGCTCAATATGCATAAATGGAGCTATTTGATGAAAGGAAGAAGAAGATTCACTTGGAATAGCAACCTCCCTTGTCACAAACTTGAGAACTCCATAATCAATGTATGTTGGGATACTTTAAAAGGATTCATATTCTATTGTATTCCCCAAAATATGAACAAGAAATTCAAACTTATCTTTCATAAAATTCAACCAATATCATCGTCAGAAAATTCATAACATAAATGAACAAAATGATTGTGAAAATATTCAAGAGATTCATCTAGTGCTTTTCTAAGATGCATGATTTTCCTATAAACATATTTATAAGCATACTTGTTAAAGGCATGATAAATCTCCTTGACAATATGTTTGAAAGAGTGAATGGAAGTGGTTGAAAACGTGTAACAATATTCTTTTACACTTGCTTCGAACGTAAGGATGAACAACCTACAAGCAGTATCCTCATAGTCTTTTTTTTTAGTGCGGAATTCAAGAAAGATAGAGGTGTGCTCGAGAATGGTTTTTCCACCCTTGCCATCAAACTTAAGATTTGACAAGTCATGAATTATCCATGAAGGAACTTTCATATTTGCAACTCTAGAAAAACATGTTAGGGTTAAGATATGAGAAGAATCCATTTAATATAAGGAAAGTTCAAACAGACTTCGTAGGATCAACTTATCCTCTGGCCCTCCTTCTAGCGGCATAAATGTTGATGGTGTTGGAACCACGAACATTCAAGGAGTCTCCCTGATATGAATTCCCAATTAGACATCACATTGTTTGGAGTAGATCCTCCATCCGAAATAAATACAGGTCTCCTAAATAGTGCGATTTAGTGGTATGACTTGGCTACGATAACACATAGAATGATGTATTTGTGACTTTGGTGAAACAATTGTAAAACTTTGTGAAGAGTCAAGTGAAATGCATGAAAATGTTCTAACACAACAAGGGGAAAATGGGGGAGCCCCTTAGAAGCCTCTAATAATATGCAGCTTGAAAGGAACACTCAAGCATAAATTGAATCATAAGTTACCTGTGAAATAGTTCTCTAAATAACCATGATTGAAATACAACACCATGCATCCAACAAGATTCATACTAATGTAAATGAAATAGTTCATAAGCATTAGCATAAATGAAATAACATATATTGCAAAAAAACAAGAATAATCCTACTATATTCACAACATATGCATGAAAATGTGCTAGCTTTGAGCTTTTATTAAAGTGAAACTCCCAAGCATACATATACATGTGACAAAAAACTAGTCCCAATAGTGGAACATGAAGTCTACACATTCTCCTCCAAATAAAGATACTCCCTCTATGCTAAGGAGAAGCCAAGGCTCTCAACAAAGCTCCCAAGCTTCTGATCCTAAGCCATTTAGAAATTCTGCAAATTCTCTACAAATATCGCTCTAAGACCATGTAGAAAATATGACTATAGATTAACCTGATAATGCAATAGAACCAAAGAAAAATACTATAACTTAATTCTACTGTCAATTTGCGGAAGCTTAAAGATTGAGCAAGATCGAGCTGAACACATATAACCAGAAGAAGAAGAATCAATGCACAATACACATGAAAATACTTTGGGGAAAGCCTCAGCTAAAAACCCACTATCTATATTATCATACAAGGTGGAAATAAATAGGAATTATACAAAGCCTTAGCTCTCACAGCTAGGCAGCTCTCAGTACAATCCTTACAGATGCTCACAGGATATCCTGGCTTGTCACAAGCCTTCTCCTCTGCCCTCCAAGCTCCTATTTCCTTGCGTTATTCCTCTGGGATGATCTCCTCCAACCAAGTGGAAAACTGATCTCACACATTGATCTCACACCCTATATGAACTACGCAATCCTCAAGGAACCTTCCCTTGACTGCATGCATGAGTTTCCTTTATAGGAAAACACATGCAACTGATTGTACACTGTCCTTGACATTTATCTCAACTAGGTCTTTCTCAGAATAGACATGTATGATTTTTTGATGAGGGAATCTTCAGTTATCTAGAGTACACTGGTTGAGTGCATGCATGCATCAACTGACTGATAACTCATAATTAATTCCTCAAACAGTTTGGAACTAATTTTACTGGACTTAACTCAGTAAACTGAGTTAACTAATTACAACTCAAATATAATTCAAGATAAATGTTGCATGACTTCAAAAAGACTTCTAACTTGAATTTCTCCAACTAATTAATCCATAACGAATTAATTAATTATTTCTAGGAAGTTGGTGAGACTAAATTCGATTTTAATTCACAATTTTAATTCAAGGACAAATTAAAATTGGAATATTTAGGATTCTATTTTTATCATTTCTTGTTGTTATTTTCAACACTCCCTCTCAACAAGAGAGGAATACAACTCGATCCTGATCATGAACCTTTGGAATGTTATGAATGCAACACTTCTCTCTAGTGTTTTTGCTCCAACAACTCCAGAAACAAAAAATCATCCAACCTGAATTAGTATGATGCATCTGCCATCAAAGTCTCTGACTGCTATTGCCTCTGTCAACTGAAAACTTTGCACTTCTGCTGACTCTGTCTTTCTGTGCTGTTGTCAATCCTTCTCTGCGCTCTTCAGTATTTGACTACTCTAGCCTCTGTCACTGTGATCTCTGACTACATCAATCCCACTAATTCCTCTCGCTACTATGTACTTTGGGCTCCTGTAGCAAGGTACAATCCATGAGATAAAACCTATCAATGGACCCTACTCAATTTTAGCCTTCTTGGGACTATCACTTCACATCACCCCACCTCACACCTAGAGGTATGGCTGCATGTGATCCCTCTGCCGACTTCTCCAATTGTGGCTCCTCCACAATTGTTTGAGATTTCTTTTGGGACTGCATGTTGAGAGGTAATTTACTCTCCCTCTCAACTACCAAGTCTCTAACATTTTCCTTGCTCCTCAAGGCTTTACATGCATCTTGAACCTCAAGAGCATACAGGTTCTTAACTCATGAACCGATCTATTTCACCTGTCTCATGGTGATGTGTCTAAGGAAAACCTTTCCCTTACTAAAGACAACATCGTAGCTTTTTTCCTCCAACATCGCAACCGATACCAAGTTCTTCTTCAATCCAGGAACATAATTCACATATGTCAAGGTGATAGGAGCTCCGTGCTCCCTCTGAAAAGAAATCGTGCCGACTCCTGAAACACTATACTTCCCATCGTCACCCATCTCTATGCGCATCTTGAGGTCTTTTTCCTCCAAGGCATTGAATAAAATTTTATCATCGGTCATGTGGAATGAGGCTCCACTGTCAAGATACCAGACACAACCCGTCATCGATGGCACCATGCATGTGATGAGGGTAAAGTCCATTTCGAACTAAGAGGCTAATGCCTCACCTTCCGATCCTTCCAAGGATCCCTTCTTGGAATTCTTCGATGGGTAATTAGTCGCATAATGTCCCTTCTCCATTGAAGTATGATATGAATTCGATTTGCACCTGCAAACCCGAACTTCAAACTTCGAATTCTCTTCTTTGTATACTGTTCATAGCGCTGATAAACTTTGCTCTGATACCATGTAGAAATTATGTAAATTTTCTACAAATCTCGCTCTAAGACCATGTAGAAAATCTAACTGTAGATTAACCTGACAATGCAATATAACCAAAGAAAATTACTATAACCTAATTCTACTATCAATTTGTGAAAGCTTAAAGATTGAGCAAGATTGAGTTGAACACATATAACCAAAAGAAGAAGAATCAATGCACAATACACATGAAAATACTTTGGGGAAAGGCTCAGCTAAAAACCCCACTATCTCTATTATCATCCAAGGTGGGAATACATAGGAATTATACAAAGCCTTAACTCTCATAGCTAGCCAGCTCTCAGTACAATACTCACAGATGCTCACGGGCAATCCAGGCTTCTCAAAAGCCTTCTCCTCTGCCCTCCAAGCTCCTAGTTATTTGTGTTGTTCCTCTGGGATGATCTCCTCCAACCAAGTGGAAAACTGATCTCGCACACTGATCTCACACCATGTATGAATTGCACAATCCTCAAGGAACCTTCCCTTGACTGCATGCATGAGTTTCCTTTATGGGAAAACACATGCAACTGATAGTACATTTCCCTTGACATTTAACTCAACTGGATATTTCTCAGAATAGACATGCATGAGTTTCTAATGAGGGAATCTTCATTTATCTGGAGTACACTAGTTGAGTGCATGCATGCATCAACTGACTGATACCTCACAATTAGTTCCTCAAATAGTTTGGAACTAACTTAAATGGAATTAACTCAGTAAACTAAGTTAACTAATTACAACTCAAATACAACTCAATCTTATCTCCTTAATTAAGGAATAATCTCCTTAATTTAAGGGATAACTGTTGCATGTTGGGTTGTGTTATATTCTTTCCATGACTAGCCCACGTAGTTAACCAGGGGGTTAGAGGGTGGGGCGGAGCCCCCCCTTCGTTGCATCGATTGTGTAGTGGGGGGCTCACAGGGGGTTTGAGGGGTGCAAGTAACCCCCCTCTATGGGGTCTGAGCCAGCGCCCCGGAAACTTTTGTTTTTTGGACCCTAGATTAGGTTGGGCTGACCTACCTATGGTTGTGTGCATGATTTTCGCACATGGTTCAGGACACGATGGTTTTCGGTCCATGGTTTCGGACGCGATGGTTTTCGATCCATGGTATTGGATTCTTCGGCATGTATAAATATGTATTGTAACGTTGAAAGGAACATAATGAAAAATCAAGCTGGTAGTCCCAATTTGGGGATCCAGGGGAAAATCTCTGTGTATATGTGTTTTATGTGTTATGCTCTCGCACTGTTTATTTTATGTGTTTTAGAATTCGTATGCAGGTAATTTCTGTATAGGGTTAAAACCTACATTTTGTATCAGAGCCAGGTTCTGGCTTCAAGGGGACGCCTTTGTTGCTGAGGGGTTTCACTCAGGCCTGTGGTAGATCTTGCTGAGTGGGAGATCTACGAGATCGATTCTAGTGGTGAAAGAAGATGGCGAGCAGTGGAAAGATAAATATCGAGAAATTTAATGGTCAGAGTTTTGAGTTATGGATACTCAAGATAGAGGATATGTTGGTGGATAAAGATCAGTGGATCGCAGTAGATCTAGGTACTAAATCAATTAGAGTGTCTGATGAAGATAAATGCATCAGTTTGTTGTGTTCTCTACCAGATTCATGGGATAGTTTGGTTATTGCAATAGGTAGCAATGCAACTACCTTGCAGTTTGATGAAATAATCTCATCCTTGCTGACGGAGAAGATGAGATGGAAAAGTATGGAGAGTCAGAATGGTGATGCCTTGTCTGTACAAGGACGGTCCCAGAATGGAAACAAAAAAAAGTCATTGAGTGGGAGATCTAAATCTAGAGGGAGATCTAAATCTCGAGGAAAACCTGTAAAGGTGGTGTGCTGGAAATGTGGAAAGGAAGGGCACTACAAAAGGGATTGTAAATCTAAAGTTCATGATAAAGGAAAGGGATCTGATGATGCTCCTTTTATAGAGGCGAAAACCACCTCAGATGAATGTGGGGATGTGTACTTAACTTCTTCAAGTACACATGTAGATCATGAGGCATGGTTTATTGACACAAGTGCATCCTTTCACTTCACTCCCCATAGAGAGTGGTTCTACGAGTATAATAAATATGATGGTGGTGATGTCTTCTTGGGCGATGACAGGAAGGCTAGAATCATTGGTCGTGGAAAAGTAAAGTTGAAGTTGCAAGGTGGAAGGGTTAGAACACTTCCGGGTGTTATGCATATTCATGCACTAGCTAGAAATCTAATTTCTATAAGCAAGTTGGATGATGCAGGTGTAAAAAAAATGTTCGAGAAGGAAACCTACAAGATGGTTTGGGGGGCACTGGTATTGATGCGGGGAGTTCGATTTGGAACTCTGTACAAGCTACAAGGTAGAACTTTTGTTGATGGGTGCAATAGTTCTATGGTTCCTCAAAGTGGAGCAAAAAATCTAGTGGTCTCTAGCGAGAAGACCATGCTGTGGCATCAAAGGCTTGGACATATTGGAGAGAAGGGCCTTCGAATACTTCATGGTAAAGGTATGGTAGAATATATGAGTAATAGCTCTCTAGATTTTGATTTCTGTGAAAATTGTGTATATGGGAACAGAATCGGGTGAGTTTCCCCTATGGTGGTAAGAGGGCGAAACAAATATTAGAACTTGTGCACAGTGATGTGTTTGGAATTGTGAAGGTTCCATCACTCGGTAAGTTTGTGTACTATGTATCACTTATAGATGACTTATCAAGGAATACATGAATATATTTCCTTAAGAAGAAATATGAAGTCTTTGATAGGTTTAAAGAATTTAAGGCTCTGGTGGAAAACCAGACATAGAAGAAGATAAAGGTGTTGAGGACAGATAACGGTGGAGAGTTTTGCAGTAAGAAATTTGAAGAATTCTGTAAGAAGTGTGGTATAGCACAGAAGAAGACTACTCCATACACACCTGAGCAAGATGGAGTTGCAGAAAGAATGGACAAGATGTTTATGGAAAGGGAAAGAAACATGCTCAGTGGTGCCAAGTTAGGACAGGAATTCTAGGCAGAGGCAGTGGAGACAGCGTGTTACTTGGTCAACAAATCACCTTCATCATCGTTGGAGGATAATACTCCACAAGAGGTACAGACTGGTAAGAAACCCTCTCTTTCACATCTGAGGGTATTTGGATGTGATGCATATGTACATGTTCCAAA
Source organism: Pinus taeda (assembly GCA_000404065.3). Classification (NCBI taxonomy): domain Eukaryota; kingdom Viridiplantae; phylum Streptophyta; class Pinopsida; order Pinales; family Pinaceae; genus Pinus; species Pinus taeda. Next base: position 146,723 of record APFE030096186.1, on the reverse strand, counting down.
GGAGAAATGAACCAAGTTGGATAGTAAATCTGAAAAGTGCATCTTTATTCGGTATATGGATGGTCTAAAGGGTTATAAGCTTTGGAACCCAGTAACAAGGAAGGTTGTGTACAACCGAGATGTGGTGTTCAGAGAGGTAAAAGATGTTATTAAACATGAAGTCCAACCAAAGGAACTTGAGAAGATAGAGTTTGAGATTAAGGAGAAAGAATCAAACTCTACAATAGAGGAGGAATAAGAAGATGAAGAGCCACAAACTTCGGGTGTGAGAAGATCAGTTCAAGAAAGAAGGAAGCAAGAAAGGTATAATCCATCTGCTTTCTATTCAAATTTTTATTTATCTATTACTGACGATGATCCCAGAACTGTGAAGGAAGTAGTAGATTAAGAGGATGGAAAACTTTGGAAAGAGGCCATGGTTGATGAAATGGCATCTTTGCACAAAAATGAGGCTTGGGATATGGTGGAGTTGTCGGCTGGAAGGAAACCAATACAGAAATGGGTGTTCAAGAAAAAGACAAATGTAGAAGGAAAGGTGGAGAAATACCAAAGATAGTAAGGTAGCAGGTTATCCCAGTGCCCGGAATTGAATTTGGTGATATTTTTTCTCTTGTTCCAAGGTAACTTCTATTAGATTACTTTATCTATTGTGCTGCTTGATTTTGAGATAGAACAGATGATGTGAAGACAACATTTCTTCATGGGGATCTGGAAGAGGAAATATACATGAAGCAACCTGAAGGCTTTGCAGTGAAGGGTAAGAAAAAACTGGTATGCAAGTTAAAGAAGTCTTTGTATGGTTTAAAACAGTCACCAAGGATGTGCTATCAGAAATTTGAAACATTTATACAGGGACTTGGCTTCACCAAAAGCAAAGCAGATCACTGTGTGTATTTTAAATTAATTGGTGCCCATGTTATTTATCTTTTCTTGTATGTGGATGATATGTTGTTGGTTGGAAATGACAAAGAAATTATCCAAGATTTGAAGATCCAATTGTCCTCCAAATTTGACATGAAAGATCTTGGTGCTACAAACTATATTTTGGGAATGGAAATTAGAAGAGACAGTGAAAAGAATAAGCTCTGGTTAAACCAGAGAAAGTATGTCGAGACAATACTGCAGAGGTTTAATATGCAGGATAGTAAACCAGTGAAGGTTCCTATTCATGTAGGTGTGAGGTTATCTATTGAACAATTTCCCAAGGCACAAGAAGAAGAAGAGGACATGTCTCATGTTCCATATGCAAGTGCAGTCAGTAGCCTGATGTATGCAATGGTTTGTACTAGACTAAACATTGCACATGCAGTGGGAGTATTGAGCAGGTTTATGTCAAAACCAAGGAAGGAGCACTGAACAACAGTGAAGCGAGCTTTTAGATATTTGTGTGGCACTAGTGATTATGGTTTGTGCTACCAAGGAAGACCAGGATTGGATAGAGTGTTGGATATTCGTGGCTTTGTTGATGCAGACTGGGCTGGAGATCTGGATCAGAGAAGATCTACAAGTGGGTATGTGTTTAACCTATTTGGAGGTGCAATCGGTTGGATGAGTAAGAAACAATCTGTATTGGCACTATCAACTACAAAGGAAGAATACATGGCAGTCACTCATGCAAGCAAGGAAGCAATTTGGTTGCAGAGATTGTGTTCAAGTATGGGGTTAGTACAGGGAGCTATAAGGATAGACTGTGACAGCCAAAGTACAATTTTCTTGGCAAAGAACCCTGCATATCATTCAAAGACAAAGCACATTGATGTTTAGTATCATTTTGTGAGGAATATGATAGAAGACAAAAAGATGTTGCTGGTAAAGGTGGACACTTTGAAGAATACTACAGATGCATTGACAAAATATGTGAGCTCTTAGAAGTTCTCTTGGTGTAGAGAAACAATGGGCATTGCAGGGCTAGATAAATGACTAAGCTCTCTTGTGGCCCCCTGTGGAAAGAAAACAACAAGTGGGAGAATGTTGGGTTGTGTTATATTCTTTCCACGACTAGCCCACGTAGTTAACCGGGGGATTAGAGGGGGGGAGGAGCCCCCCCTTCGTTGCGGCTATTGCATAGCGAGGGGCTCACAGGGGGTTTGAGGGGTGTAGGTAACCCCCCTCTATGGGGTTGGGGGTAGCGCCCTGGAAAATTTTGTTTTTTGGACGCTATATTAGGTTGCCGGACCTACCTATGGTTTTGTGCATGATTTTCGCACATGGTTTTGGACGTGATGGTTTTCGATCCATGGTTTTCGACGCGATGGTTTTTGGTCCATGGTATTGGATGCTTTGACATGTATAAATATGTATTGTAACATTGAAAGGAACATAATGAAAAATCAAGCTAGTAGTCCCAATTTTGGGATCCAGGGGAAAATCTTTGTGTATATGTGTTTTATGTGTTATGCTCTCGCATTGTTTCTATGTTTTAGAATTCGTATGCAGGTAATTTCTGTACATGGTTAAAAACTACATTGCATGAATTCAGAAGACTCCTAACTTGAATTTCTCCAACGAATTAATCCATAATGAATTAATTAATTATTTCCAAGGAGCTAGTGAGACTAAATTCGATTTTAATTCACAATTTTAGTTCAAGGAAAAAATAAAATTGGAATATTCTGGATTCTATTTTTATAATTTCTTGTTGCTATTTTCAACAAGCCAAAATCCTGGTCAAAATCCCCTTTTACATGACTAATGAGGGTATATTTATAATACAAGGGGGCACTATTCATCTCCGTTTGTGACTCCTTGAATTCCCTCATGACCTTTTAACTTCCTTCAACCATGAACTTTGGACTTCATTATAAAATGACTCTTCACATTCCACATTTGGCACTTGAAATTGCACCTACAATTAATTACAAAAAATATTACAATATTTCTCATACTCATGTAAGACAAAATTGGGTAGACAACTAGACATCATAATAAGCCAAAACAAGTCAATCTTGAGTTTGGGAAAACTCTACCTCTGCCACTGAAACTTGTAGTTTCCCGGTCACATAGTGGTAACAAGATATTTATTGTGTGATGAATTCCCCAAAATGTGTGATGGGATCATGCTGGAAGTAGACTCTAACCTCCACTGCATCTAGGTGCACTTCCTTGGAACTAGTTTGAGTTTCCTTCTTCAATAGGAGCAACATGGTATTGATCTGGACAGGGCCACTAATGTATTCCTGCATATTATGTTTGTTCATCTCAAGATACTCCTTGGTAGTAATTTGTATGAGCTATTCTAAGCATTCTTCAACCTCTTGTCTGACTTGATTTATGCGTTGGCTTTAGTGAGTGAGCCAACTGAAGGGATCTTATGTGATTTCACCATGAAATCCATGTTATTGTACGACCATGCATATGAGGTCTAAATGTTGGCGATGAATAAGCCAAGTTGCTTCTTACTTTGGATGAGCATCCACACATGTGATTTCTCCAAATTAGCTTGTTGTCTGTCTTCTTCACCAACTTTGAAGGTGCCACTTTGTACTACATTAACCACTCATGCATGACAGTGATAGTTGTATTAACAAACTTTAAGGATTTAGAATTATCCTTGCACTTCTTCTGCATGTCGTACAAGTGGAAAACTACTTTAGGCATGGTGTCAAGCTCCTCATAGAGGGTTTTCATAGTTTCTCCCAATGTCGATACTTCTTTGAGTATGGCTGCCTTAAGTTCTTCTAGATATACCTGTGCAGGAGATCCCTTTTGGACTTCTACTTGGAGTTGTTCAACTTCTTTCCTTGCAACCTGTAACATATTTTCCATCTATATATTCTAGGCCATGAGATACTCTGTGTTTGACAAGGAAGCACCTGCGAATGCCAATTTGATTATGGCAATGGCTTTTGGATTCCTCCTGGTGTGTATCACAATCACCCTTTCTCTGACAAATGCAGGAGATGTGAGCTCATCTAGGAAATATTTCTTTCTCACTTGTACAATCTTCTTTTGAAGTTCATCGTGAGTCAGATTGTATGTATCCATGACTGGACCATCATCAAGAGGAATAATTTCCTCTTTGAGCTTCGAGCTTGCTATGTTTTCAGAGGAGAGGGATATTGAGTAGTGACCTGCTGCATGGTTGGCATGGGATCAACAATTTGGTTTAGAGGCTCTGATTCTACCCCAATGTCTTGAATCACTATCATATCTTCTATTTCTTGAGAAATTTCCATGCCTTGTAATTTATTTTTATCTTCTTCTAGGAACTAGCTCTATTCTTGTTCTTTTTCTTCTTTCTTCCATGTTGATTCTTCCTCTTCTGTTCTCTACATTTCTTCTTCTAATCTCTTATTTTCTTCCTCTTCTTTTTTCCACCTTTCTTCCTCTAATATCTTCAATTATTTTTCATCTTTTTACTTTAGTTCTTCTTCCTACTTCCTTTGTTTCCTCTTCTTTTCTATTGTTATAGCCACTTTCAAAATGATTGGGTCTACTTTACATTTGTCACTTTGTTCTTCCACCAAACTATGCATAAACTTTATATTTCTATTTTCGCACACTTGATTGTGCCTTTCTACTGGCTCTGCTTCTAGAGTGACTTATTTATGAGGAGTAACTTGAGATGTCCCTATGAAATTGACTAGTTGGTAGGGCTTTTCTGTGTTGTAACAATTATTTATCCTTTCCTTCTCGAGTCTAGAGAAAGTCTCGCTTAGCCGTTGGAAATGAATGTTTTCACAGTGTTATTTAAAAACACTCCTAGGATCATACAGATTGAAGTCTAGGTGTACAAATGAAAAATTATCTATCTCCTTGCCTTCTACCTCAACAACCTTTAGATTTTTCGATCTCGTATAACCTGATTTGAAAAGGAAGAGCAGGCCAAGTTGCTTTCACCTTCCTCTGCAAACAGCAGATGAACCTATGGAAAGATGATAATAAAATTCTTGCATGACGCTTTTCGATGGCATACCTCTGTAGAATATGTGGAGGCTTATTTCTGCCAAACACTCTGAGGTGAGTGCCATCCTGTGAGGCAAACCAATCTGCCACTTCCAATACTACTTTCATCGTTTGAAGGGACATGCAAGGTGGATCTTCCTCAAAGATCAGCTTGTATAATGTAATGAGGAAGTGCCCAATCAAATTCTCCATGACTCCTTTATGATTGCACTCTGAAATAAGTCTAAATTGAATGTGCATAACATGTTCTTTTGGTGCGCAAGTCCACTTCATGCAAGGGGAGGAATTTTGAGCACATATCACATCCAACAAATAAGCAAACATGTAAAATCTAGCTTTATTTCCCTTGGGAGGGTTTTTGGCATTGGTTACATGGATCCTCAACTATTGAGCCAAAAAGTCACCAGTTAAATTTTTTCCTTCATTCACAACCTAGTTTAGCAGGAATTCCCAACCTTCTGGAAAGGTCTTGGTACTTCTTTGACCATATATTTAACAACATAAGAATATCAAGTTCTGATAAGCATTCTTGAGAGAATTGTTCTTGTAAGTGTTTCTCGGTGTCTAGCGGAATTTGGAAGGCTCTTTCACCCAACCTTTGATGACATCCTTCATGATCAAGTAGTTGTTGACCGCATAGAAGTGTGAATCCATGTAGACTTCTAGCCATTGCAAGTGATACATATTATAAAAATCGTGTGCCATGAAAGAAGCAAGCCTTTGTCCACTGACATTGTTGACAGTCATGGTCTTTGTATCCATATGTGACAGAATCTAATTGAAAATGTCTACACATGGAAAATTTGGATACCTGCATGCAACCTTGTGCAATATTGACCTCTGGAAATTAATGTAAACCTACATGTCTTCAAGATTTGTTTTGGAACTACTTTTTGTGTAAACATCTTTCATTTTGTTCCATGTAATGTCTCAATCCTTCTCAATGAGTAGTTGAGTGTCTGAAAAGACTGGCAAAGCAGCAGGAGCATTTTCAACTATCTCACCAGTGCTTCTTTCTGTGGTGTATTTTGAGGAATATATCATGGGTGCCATGAAGAGAATGAACTAATGGAGAGACTTAAACTCAGAAATATGTATTACCTGCATGATGAAATGCAATTTTGGCAAACATAAATTAGCTTCAGCAAAACAATCTATTCAGAAAGACCAAGGCTAGAACTTACACACTGAGGAGAAAAATTGCACAATTGTTGGGCTAAATTGGGAGACTAGCCTCATGAAATACACATTGTGTAGTCTAAGAAATTAAGGGGGTATCTAGGGGCTTGAGACTGTGCAATTCGCAATCCCAACCTAGCTAGACTGAGGGAGAGACTGCACATTGTGGAGTATTAGTGGCCAAGGGTGAGGCTTGAGCCTTGGAACTGCACAATACACAGTTGGGCAAGCCAGGGAATACATAGCACGAAGTCTTAGAGGAAAAGTGTGAGGCTTGAGCCTTAGATTTGTGAAATGCACAGTTGAAGGAGGCAACTGCTGGCCACGTTAAAGTAGATTTGTGCAGGAAGAAGATGGGAAACGTGGCATATATGAGTGATAGTGCAAGAAATAGTGTATATATGACTAAGGGTAAGATATATTAATGATAATAAAGTGTAGAAAATCAGCATGCAAATGGGAAAACGCACATGTATATGAAAACGTTGTAGTAGCAACCACGAGTGGGAAAAAAAAATAAGTTGATGCAACACTTGTAAAAGGCGAACGACGAAGCATACCAACACTTGTATAATCTAATCTAAGTTAAAACACCAGCTACCTAGGAAAAATAATACTCATTGAAGTCAAATGATAAAAGGTGATAGAAGAAGCGACAAAAAGTGACACATGTAAAACTTACCTGACAAAGCACCGCAAACTCAATCGAAAGTTCCGTGGTCTCCTTGGGAAGTCTAGAGCTCCCATATCGAGTATGCAAATGACCTCTAGTGGCATTTATTGATTAGATCTAGGCAGGTTAGATTTTTTGATATAGATGCCTAAAATCAAGGAAAAGGTGCCACTTGTTTGAAACTCGTAAATAACATCTTAGTGGACTTGACCAAACTTTATTTGGGAAACTACTATTTTTTAGGGATGCCAATTTTTTTTTTTCGAGAAACTGTTTTTTCACACTAGCAAAGGAGATTGTGCAATTCCTAGGCTCAAGGGCTTGGGCAACTCTTTGCCTCAATGAATTTCGCAGTTCCTGCGGGGAAGGATAGCCTTGCACAATTTCTAAGCTCGAGGTTGGGCTGCTCTCCAACATTGCACAATTTCTAAGCTCAAGGCAAGCTTTCCATTTTGGATTACGCAGTACAAATCCTCAAGGTTGGCTTGCCTTCCAAGATTGCACAGTTTTTTTAGGGAAGACCAACAATGCTACAAGCTCAAGATAGGAAAAGGCTTGCGTTAGAAGGTTTTAGATCAAGGTCAAGACAAGTCATCACAAGCACTGCATGGAAAGATAAGACTTTGAAGTAGCATGAATACTTGACAACAATGAATGATAGACTCTTGCAGACAGAAGGTTGGATCCAAAATCGAAGGATGGGAAAAAATTTGGTGGGGGTTATAGCATCTACAACAGGAATGTAGGAGGTGGCTTTGTGGGCCCACCTTATGGTTTTTCTAGATTAACTTATTGATGCTTCCAAGAATCGATGTTAAAGTACACCTAGTATGTGACCTAGCAAGGAGTTTACCCAACTCACGTGGGATCCATGAATGTTAGGCCCTAATATCCTCCAGTCTGATAGTGGTTGTAGTGTCGTCCCATAGAGGGATCGATGCAACACTATCATCCTTGTTTTTTCCCTACTGAGGGTCTGTAAATCATAAAAATAATTTAACGTATATAAAAAACTTAACATAAGAACATATACATTAAATTCAAACCCATCAATTGAAGACGATTTAAAAATGAAAGACGATTTCTTGAGACATGAACACATAAAGTTTAAAGAGGATTTTAAAAAGTAGGAGGTGCAGCTGTAATAGATGAAGATGTTCCATTATCTCTAACATGATCATCAACAGAGACAAAAACACTACCTCTGATACTCCAATTAATGTTGGAGCTATGATCTATGAGTGGAACACACACTTTGGTTGGGTCGCATGATCTATCACAAGCCCAACCATGCATAGCATATCCCCCCACACTCTGACGACCTAGGGTTTGGGGGCATATGGGAGATGGCTTCGCATGCTACATATAATACATATAAACTAATTTAAGAAAAAAATGTTGACTAAATTATTACACTGTAATACAAAACTATTACATATAGTACATATAAATTAATCCAAGAAAAAAAAAATTGACTTAGAAAGTATATTGACAAGAAAACTATTTCTAAACTCAAGTAAAATGATATAGCCTTCCTAAACTTTAGAGCCCCTTTTTCGATAACTTATCAACCAAAGTATTCAGTTCCATGTAAACATAATCAAAAGATGTGATCAAATCTAACTTGACACTTTTTCCCATTTCTAAATAATGCATTTTATGCATAGAACACATAAATATGTAAATATATGTAAGAAATTGAAATAAACCATTAAAAAAGAATAGTAATAAACTCGGTATCATTACAATTATTAAAAACTTATGTACTTGAAATGAAAAAAAAAAAAAAAAAACCTAAATTATTGTTTTTTTTGTGATTTTTAGAGGTTTTCTTGGTGGTTTTCTTGGTTGTTTTGTGTGGTTTTTGTATGGTGGGTGTTCATTCCAAATTATTTTATTCTTTCTTGTAAGAAGAAATAATTCAAATGAGGAAGAATGATAGGAAACCTACTTTGGCCTCCATAACATGGTTCGTTCATTGGGTAGTCGAATCGAGTTCCTCCATCTCAGTCGAGCTCCCAAATTCTTTGTTGAGCTCCTTTTTTCCTCAGAGTCTACCCAAAATGGCTTGTGCAGACCGTGATCTAGATTTTTAATGATAATTAGCAGCTCGATTCGTTTGGTTACATAAGAGGTCGATCGAGAGTTTTTTTTAACGCTCACTTGAGCTATCTTTAAGCTCTCAAATAGATAGATCGAGAACTTAAAAATTGTTCAATTGAACTATTTTTTTTCACTCAAAACATACCCTCACTTATGAAAAAATTTAACCCGACTTCATACATAAACCTTTTGCAACATTTTATTCTCTATTTGATTTACTTTAAAAATAACTAAGCATAAACATAAACACTATGCAACATTCAGACATGTCTTGTTTCGTTTGAGTTTAAAAAAGACATTGATAAAATCATGCACATAACAATTACAATCACACATAACAATTACACCCATAACGCCAAAAATGTTTAACAATATTTAATTATCATTCAATTTTATATAAGACCTAAAAATAACTATGCTTTGAAAGTAGTTTAAAATATTACTTGCGAAATAAAAAGTTGTTGCTTTAATAAAATGTTATTTTATATATATATAGAGATAGATATTGGTTATAAATTTTTGAAACATTTTCTAAATTTTAATACCAAAATCACGACAAACTTATTCAAATTTCACATATAACATTGAAAAATTTATGACATATTCAAATTCCATATATAACATTGAAGAATTTTTAACATAAATTTTAAAAGGTATAAATAAATATAATTGCTCAAATCCTTTATTGTTATTTTACAGGGTATGTTTCATTGAAGAATTTAAAACATAAAATTTCGAAATGTATAAATACTTGTTCAAATCCTTTATTAATAATGTACAAGGCATGTTCTTTTGGGAGTATCAGAGCAACTTTCATAACATATTTCCCAAAGTACGCTCCTTTTTATATACTTTGCATGCATGTCTATGAATCCAAACGTTATCAACTTTTCTGAGTTTTTTCTGAGTTAAATAAAGGATTTAATTAGATTTTTTTTTATTTCACTATATACCTGTATAACCTTTTTATATTATTTTTATTTAATTAATAATATATATATGATAATATATATATATAATTTTATTGGTGAATTAGATAATTGATAATAATATTCAATTTTACTCACAATATAATATTAGTATAGCTTCTTAATAAATATTTGAGTTTTAAATTTAACAACATAAATTTTTTATTTCAGCCATAACATTATATATTAAAAACATATTTTGTATTGCAAATATATTTTTATAATTTTAAATTATAATTTATTTGAACCATCGCATTACATAATTTTTTATGCCGTCTTGTCTTGTTTTAGATTTAAAAACATGCATTTCTTTATATTTCACATATAATTTCTTATGTCATTTTTTTTTTATTTAAAATTTCCATGTGATACTCTTTGTGAAACCACTGTAACTGATTTATATATATATAAAAAGTTAATATCAATATATTTTTTGTAGTGATTAAAGATAATAATATATTATTTGTAGTGGTTAGAGATAATGGATATCGATTATAAGTAATATGATTTTGTATAATTATGTTAATATGTAGGTTAGTTTTGAATGAAATTTTTTGAATTTTAATTTAATTATTAATAATTATTTTTTAATAAAATATTTAAGAAATATTTTATAAATCATACTGCTTCAAAAGTATGAATTATTGGCTTACTATTATTTCTTGAGGTATATACATGGAACAAGTTTGGATATAGATCTCTCTTTTAGTGCAGAATTTGATTTTCATTTCAGGTGGTATGTGGTCCTCAGTCCTTTTGGATATTTTGGCCCAACGTTATAAGCATTTAATATATAGATCTCAGTGTGACGATCAGGCTAAGATCTGCGGATAGATCAGGCTGAGATCTGCGAATCTTCATGCGGCTCTTCAAACACACAGATCTTCACGCGACTCTTTAGATCTTCACACTGTGGTTTCTTCAGATCTTCATTCTGCGGCTCTCCACGCTTCAGACCTATGGCTCTTCACCTCAGTTCTGTGGCTCTTCACCTCAGGCTGAGATCTGCAGATCTTCACGCGACTCTTCAAATCTTCACTCTGCGGCTCTCCACGCTTCAGATCTGCAGCTCTTCACCTCAGATCTACGGCTCTTCACTCTGTGGCTCTTTACCTCAGGCTCAGATCTGTGGCTCTACCTTAGATTTGCGGCTCTTCACTCTACGACCCTTCACCTCAGGCTTAGATCTACGGCTCTTCACTTCTCTTCAACAATCTTCTGTGGCCTTCTACGACCCTCGACACTAGTGCTACATCTGTCAATCTTGTGGTTGCCCAGGAGAGCATTCCCCAAATGGATCGCAGCTTCATGAAAATAGTTGTTGGCTCAGTTTCGTCCGCCTCTGGGGGACAAGCTCTTGCCCATATCATCAGTGAAGCCCCAGCTCCCACTGCCCAGGTGGTCCAGGCCTCACTCGATGAACCTTTCAAGTTCTCTGAAAGTGCCCTAATCTGTCTTTTCAATGGTTTTTGGCCGCGACTGACAGCTCTCCACCGCTGGATCTCTGAGGTATGGAAGCCTCTAATTCCTGATGCAATTAATATCTACCCCTGTGCTAGGGGTTTCTTTATAGTAGATTTTGAAAACCATGAAGCAGACAATGTATTCTAGATTCCGGACCTTGGTTTTGGGAAAAATCAGGCATTTTCATGAGGCCATGGAACCCATCATTCCATCCCTCAACAATAGTCATAACCTTAGCACCAGTTTGGGTGAGATTGTCAAACCTACCCTTACATCTCTGGAATTTCTCTTCTCTAAAATCCATTGGAAATGCAATTGGGAAATTTTACTACAGGTGCCCAAAAACAAAGGAATATGCCAGAACCACCTTTGCACGCATCTGTGTGGAAATGGACTTCAGCGCCGAATTCCGAGCTAAATACACCTAACGAGTAAAGACTATGTGTGGAACCAGAAACTTGATTATGAAAGTGTCCTCTTCGGATGTCAATCTTGCTTTGAGACAGGCCACCTAGCTAAAAACTGCCCAAAATCCTCCCAGAAATATTATGCTAGAAAAAATCACCACAGATCTACATGGTGGGAAGGAGCACAAAAGGAACACTACACTTTCATCAAAGAAGAAATACTCGAGAAAATTTTGAATCACAAGAAATCGGGCAAGAAAGAAACAACTCTCAAGACAAGCAAGGGGAAAGCCCCGCCCAACAACAAAAGAGTGAACTCGACAACCCCTCAAGCATCAACAGTTATGGGGATTCAAATACTGCACAAAATAAATCTTCATTTAATAGCAAAGCAGATCTCCTAGACCAAACTTCTTCTCCGACTATCTTCAAAAGGACGAACACAATAGATCGCGAAGCTAAGACACCAATGTCCCAAGAACCAAAAGAGATGAAGGAGATGCAAGATAAAGAAAGTTGAAAGACCGTAGAGAAAAAAAAAGAAAGCTACAACACCAACCTCGCCAAGAAAGACGAGGAGCTAGAAAATTAGAAACTAAGAAAATTATAGGTCCGATAGACCAATTTGGTCTCAGTGGACGCTAACCACCACCACCACCACCATCATCATCATCATTTAGGGATTTCTAATTTTTAAAATTACTAAGGGATTATATTTATCTTAGGCTACACTAATTGTTTGTAAGACTATTTTTTTACAAAATGTTTTAACATAGCACCTTGTAATTCTATGCTTCGTGGATAATCAAAATAAAGAATTGAAATTTATTTCAAAATTTATTTATTTATTCTTTAGAACTGAAAAATTGTATTTAATACATAATGTACATGACTTTAAGAAATAAAAACTTTAAACTTAATATTAATTTTTTATTTTATTTTATTGGATCATTGTTTACCTTAGTTCACTTTTGATTACAATTTTTCACCTAAGAAAACTTGAACCTGAAACCCTTAACTTACTATAGTTGTCTAGTACTCCTTGCCTCCTCAAGTATAGGTTAAAGATGCCAGCACTGATCGTACAAGTCATAGTTACAACAAAACACGGGTGGGACAACTTGCAAATCAATTCCCAACACCAAAGATCCAGAGGCTGGAGTTGGTGATGGGACTTGCATTCATATTGTTTGTATCCTCCTACATCGTATGAATGAAATTCTCGGATTTAGAGGCACATTATGGATTTAATTATGGACAATTGCTATCATATATCATAAAGATTAATAGAACCAATCAGTAGAAGGATTATTAAATGTAATTTAATAATTAGGTTACTTATTTACATTGTAATAATAAAGTAAGTAATTGTTTAATTCTTAGAGGTTTCATCTCTAAGTTCGTAGATAAGATATAGAAGCAATTAAAGCAAGTTTTATCGTTAATTTTGTCTCTAGAATAGATTTACAAGTAAAAGATCTATATATACACTTTAGAAACATTTATTGTTAAGTTTTTTTGTTGAGATTTGTGTAAAAACAATAAATAAACTTGTTAATTTAAGTTTATGTATTGACGGCAGAAAATTGAATTTTAAACATAATGATTGAGCGGAGAGGCTCATTCTACAAACCAACAACCCACCATGATGTGTAAAGATGTCCATCCATCATCAAAATTGAAATTTTGCTCATGTCAACCAAAATAAAAAATCTAAAGATCTAAAAAAACAAAATGAATAACTATACAAAACATTTAAAGAATATCAACTCATAAAAAAAATTACAAGTAAAAAAATTAAAACCATCTCCACTTATATTAAATCAATATTTAAAATAATTCATACTCATATATGCAAATTTCTCTTACTCCAAAAGAAAGACAGTTGTTCATTATACATTAAGATGTATCCTATTCTTCTTTTGTGTTGATATTATTGAATTTAAATGAAGAATTAAAATCCATAAAAAAATATACTACGTTGTGTTTTCCTTAATGGAGACCATGTATTTTGTCGGAGTGAAAGGCCACCCTTATCGATTCTATCGCCAGCTTACGTGGCTGCTTGGGCCCACCTCTCCTTCTCCGTTCACAGAGAGGGACGTTAACATTCATTATCAGAATGGTTTATCGTTGGAAAACTTTTCTAGCCGGAAGCCGATCATGGTTAACCGTGTTACTTTTCGCATTTGTCATTGTCTTCCGGCTATGAAATTCAATTCAAGCTATCTGCGCAAAGCCACAAATGCACAGCGAAATGGTTGATCAAGTTACCTTGACAAACGCATTGTAGTTTTAGGTAAATATTCGAATTATGCAGGGTCGTCATCAAATGTTTTATGTAAATTATATTTCTTATCTTATTTTTTTTCCACTATAAATTATATTTATTATTTTATGTGTTTGTTTTTAACCAATTTCATAAAATTTAATGATATATATTTTTTAAAACATAATTACTATAATTAATATTAATATCAATTAATGATTGAATAGATGAAAAGAAACGGAGTCTGATTTTTTATGGGAGAAAGGATGGGGACCGATGGAATTAGGTCGCGCGAAGGATTAGGTTAGGGTTTCTATCTTATCTGCAGGGTTTACATCGATCAGTCTGAAGACCCACAGCCATTGTTACCATCTCTCTATCGTCGGTTTATGGCCGTTTACGCTCGGGTAAAACGGAAGTTAGTAGACTGTAAACGGCGCCCGGCATCTGACGGTTCCAACTCTATTCGCGGTCTGTTTTTCTGCACAGAACTATCGATCTCACAGGTATATTCACCGGTTCGAGGTGTCTATAGATCCAGATAGCAGTTGGCAATGGAGGACATCGACGCCGTTGACTATACTGTCGACCCATCGGAAGGGGTCTCCATCTGGCGCACCCCCCTTGCCACATCAGGAGGTTTGTATAGCTCGGGCATCACAGATCAATTTGCCCCTTTTTCCGTTTGGAGACCAGCATCCGGCTAGCTTTGTTGTCCTCCCCGATGAACCACCGACATGGCCGACTCTATCCACCCCTCCTCACTCACCGGAAACCCTGGGGTTCATTTCCGGTTGTCTTAACCCTAACCCTGATCATTTTCCTCCGGTTCCGGGTTCTATGCCATATCCGCTACAAAACCCTCCATCCCTCTTCCCGTCAGCCGGTTTCTCGTGCCCTCTTCAACCCCCTTCCGATAGCTTCACACCCGTACCACCGCTCTCTGGCCATCATTCTGTATCTGGCACCGGTGGCCCCTCCTCTGCACGTCTGCAACCCTCGCGGTCGATAGCCGACTCTATCTCCCCGGGCCGTCATTACAAAAATCCCCCTGTCCGAAGCCCTAAACGGAGGAACAAGTGCTTCAGGTCCAAGGAGGATGACGTTTTTCTCAGACTGGAAGAGGACATTCGACTAGGCGAAGCCATGGAATTTGCTGACCGAGTACTGGTCCGGCGCATAAGGGGCCGGAATTACACGGCAGCGCGCTTGAAGACCTGGGCGGCTGAGGTTTGGGGCCACCATCTGGCGGAAATCCCCTTCATGCAAACCTTCGTGCGGGGATGGTTTGCTATGCGTTTCGCTCGTGCTGATCATACCAACTGGGTTCTATCATCCTTCTGGCATTTTGAACATGCCCCGGTTCTATTCAAGAGGTGGACTCCATTATTCGACCCAGAGACTGAACAGATTGGAATTGGTCCGGTATGGATTCGTCTCCCTGGGCTACCTCTCCATTTCTGGTCAGAAGATGTATTCCGAAGAATAGGAGATGCCATTGGCACCTATATGGACCATGACAAATCATACCAGCAGACGGGCATGATGGCCTACGCCAGGATACTCATTAACCTGGACACGAGAGGAGGTCTGCTTGAATCCATTACCATCCAATGGAGAGATACTGCGCGCAAGCAGATTATTGATTATGAAGGCATTCCATATCGATGCCGCAGGTGCCATAAGGTGGGACACTTATATAGGGATTGCTCACTCATCCGGAGAGAGAGACCGACGGACAAGGAGGTGGAGCCGGAACTGCCCCAGGACGATATTCCACGGACTCAACCTGTTCAGCACAATGGGGATCATGAACAGACAACGAATGGGGAGGAACATAGGAGCTGCCCAGAAGAAGCTGATGCAGCCGAGAACTCAAATGCACCTCCTTCTGCAACAACAGCTCATGAGCATCCACTGACTGATCACGAGGGCCTTGATTATTCGGGTAAGTCCTATTCATCGCCATCTCCGACTTCTCCTATTACATGCAAGTCGATGGGCTTTCTATCTCATAGTATCATCTGTTCAGCACCATTATCTACTTTGTTAACATCTTCTCCTCACCATTCGCACATCCACACACAACTCTCTCTCTCATGTTCCCTGCCGGTCCCGTCACCGACGGCCCCTCCTCCGAGGATTACATTACGACAAGCATCCCTCTCTTCACATTCAGACCAGTCCTCCCCACGTTATGATCTTCGTCCCGACACAAAAGGAAGTGGACGGGATGCTATTAGTTTTAACTTGGCTAGTGTGTCCTTGCCCCTCAAGAACTCTCGAGGCAGACCCTCTCACATTTCCAAGGCCAGACATGCTGCTGATGAAGAGGTTGCCCTTGGGTGACAGCAAACCATTTTTGGGGCCCTTAGAGCAAAGGACGGCCCTATCCCCCTCCCTCCATGAAGCTTCTTTCCTTTAACTGCCAAGGTTTTGCTAGTTTAGCCAAAAAACTAGCGCTGAAGAGATTACTCTCATCATCCTTGCTGGACATAATATTTTTACAAGAAACTCTCTGCCCGGCTGAACCCCTCACTAAGACCCTCACTTCCTGGTTACCCAACTGGTCCTTCCATGCACTTGATGCATCTGGTCGATCAGGTGGATTAGCCATTGGGGTTAATAGCAGAACTGTGGAGGTTCGGAATACCTTTGGAGGAAGGGGTTTCATTCGGATCGACATCAGCTCACAATTGGCTGGGAGGAATATCAGAATCATCAATGTATATGGCCCATGTACCGACCGTGCTAACTACTGGAGGCATCTTTTCGGAACAGACTTATTCCGGGCTGACAACATTATTCTTGGGGGGGATCTCAACTTCTCCCTTGGCTTCAGTGAATCATGGGGGCACCTTGCTCAGGTTGACTCCCTCACAGATACTATGACTAACCTGTTGGAGGAACACAAATGGGTTGACATTCCTTCTGCTACACTTCAATATACCTGGTCGAATAACAGAAGTGGTGAACATAGTCTGGCCAGGAGACTTGATCGATTCCTAATCAAGGAATCCTTATTCAATGACCTTCCCCGCATTCGACAATGGGTGGGATCGGGGGGCATATTTGATCATCAGCCTATCTATTTAGAAGCAGAGGACTCCTCCCACAAGACCAAGAGCCCCTTCAAGTTTAATGCCTCTTGGCTCTTGGACCCCTCGTATATTCAACTGGTCAATAATTACTGGCGGTCCAATCTCATCAGGGAGGAAGAGGATTTCTCGACAGGCTTTGTTAGGAAGCTATCAGAACTGAAACAGATCACCAAAAAATGGGCTCATCAAAAGCGCATTCAAGACAATCAGACATTGGAGGAGGCTGAAAAGGTAGTAGTTGAATTTGAAGAATCATCTTCAGGGACTTTCCCTTCCCCTGAAAGTAAGGATAAATACACCTCTCTCATTACTAAACGCTCTCAGATCCTACGAGAAAGAGAGGAAAGTTGGAGGCTAAGAAGTAGAGCTATCTGGTTCATGGAAGGGGATGCAAATACTAAATTCTACCATAAATTTGCCAATGGCCGGAAAATCATTAATACTATCTGGGAGCTGAAGAATGAACAGGGGCTTCCAGTCTCTTCCCAACAGAACCTGGCCAGGCTGGCCAAAGAACACTTCCGAGGCATCTATAAAGCTCCTGAGGAAGTTAATATACTAGAAATCATGAGGGTGGCTGAACTCTTCCCCAGATATATAGAACAGGATGAATCAGAGGAACTACAGAAGGAAGTGACTATGGCAGAATTGGAAGCTACCCTGAAATGGTTTAAAAAAGACAAGAGCCCTGGTCCGGATGGATGGACCATTGAATTCTATCTGGCCTTCTTTGATGTCTTGGGTAATGACCTATTAAGGATAGTGGAGGAAAGCAGAAGGAGAGGCAGGATATCCTTGGCCATAAAATCGACTTTCATCGCTCTCATTCCCAAATCTAATGCGCCTGGCACTTTTGATGACTTCCGGCCCATTTCTCTATGTAACTGCCTCTACAAGATCATTGCTAAAACCATAGCCAATCGACTCAAGCCCATCCTCTCGCAGCACATATCCTCTGAACAATTTGCTTTCCTACATAATCGACAGATCCACGAGGCAATTGCTACTTCCCAGGAACTCATGCACACCCTACATGTCAAAAAACAGAAAGGTATGATTCTCAAGGTGGATCTGTCCAAGGCTTTTGACAGAACGAACTGGCTCTACTTACGACTGTTGCTCACTCATCTGGGGTTCCCCTATAATTTCATCAAATGGACTATGAGCTGCATCACAAATGTACCCTACAGTGTTCTACTTAATGGGGAGGCCACCACTTTCTTCACTTCTGAAAGAGGGCTCAGACAGGGATGTCCGCTCTCACCTCTGCTGTTTTTACTTATCATGGAAGGCTTAAGCAAAGTTATTTCATCAGGTCGCGACAGACATATACTGTCTGGCATTAAACTTGTGGAAAATTTCTACCTTACCCATCTATTATTTGTTGTTGACATCTTGATATTCTTGAATGACAGTATTGGGGATTCTACCACCCTTCATAACTCCATGCTCCTCTTCCAGAAGGCTACTGGTATGAGAATCAATGATGGCAAATCAACAATTACTACAGTTGGCTGCACAAATCATGAGATTGTATTTTCTACACAGCGCTTCCCTTTCAGCAACTTGACATTGGCGGATGGCATTAAATACCTTGGTTTCAGATTGAAACCCAATGGCTACAGAATTTCTGACTGGTTATGGCTCATTGCTAAGGTGGAAAAGAGACTCCAGGTGTGGTGCCATCGATACCTCTCCCGGGCAGGCAGACTAATTCTCATTAAGGCTGTTATTGAAGCCACGCCAGTCTACTGGATGGCCCTTACCTGGATCCCAAAAGGCATTCTGAACAGATTACAACATATTTGTTGCAGATTTCTTTGGATGGGTCAACACCCTGGTAGACTATTTTCCTGGGTCAAGTGGGATACCATTGGCAGACCCAAGCGATCGGGAGGCTGGGGTATAAAAAAACTTGATTTTTTCTCTAAGGCACTGGCAACAAAACTAGGATGGAAACTCCTTACTTCTGATGGACTATGGTCGCGGGTAGCAATCGCAAAATATATCAAGCCTCTAAATGTGCTGGACTGGATCTGCACCCATCATGGTCCAATCCATAACATCTCCATCATATGGAAAGCGGTCATCAGCACTCTTCCACTGCTTAGGGATGGATTGACTTGGCGCATTCGGGCGGGCAATGCGGTGCGAATTGGTTTGGACCCTTGGGTGGGATGTGGCAACATTCACAGACTTTCAGACGGGCTCATCAGACACCTAAATGACAGAGGCATCACACATATCATGCACATTGGAGATCCTGCAAATTCCACCTTCCTCCTACAGGCTTGGACCACCGCCCAACAACTGGATATTCTGGCACAATGGCAGGCCGAGTGGATGCAATACACGGATGCTCTAACTCAGGCTCACATCAGGCTCACTGAAGGCCCCGATGAAATCATTTGGGCTTTTTCCAAACATGGGGTATATGCTCCGAAGCTGGGTTACCTTAAACTCATGGAGCCTCACTGTCCACAGAACATCCACCCCTCATGGAAGGCATTATGGAAGCTTAAGTCCGCTCCCCGAACACGCTTACTCATGTGGAACATTTTATTTGATAAGATCCCTACAGGTACGAATCTTATGAAGAGATCCTTTCATGGACCTTTTCGCTTTCATCTATGTCAAGCAGAGGAGGAGAGCACTATACATTTATTCCTGTATTGCAACATTGCACTTCAGTTTTCGAACAACCTCTGTAATCATTACCCGCACTTGAAGAACTGGCAAGGAAAAAATATTCTGGAAGCATGGGAAAATTGGTTCCTAAACCACTCGGGGAAAGCCCGTAACATACCTCTCCTCGCCTGCTGGGCCATTTGGATAGCACAGAATCAAGCTATCTTCAAACAGATAGCCCCTCATTGGCCCACCATCCTACAACACACTATAACAAATTATAACTTGTTACCTAAAGAGGAATCCTCTGCCCCTCCGCGTATCATTAGACAGTTAGAACTCGATAAAACAAAGCCATGGGCTTTCTTTGACGGATCTGCTCAAGATGTGGGATGCAGTGGTGGCGCCATCCTCTACCTCAACGACTCACATTTTTATAAGATTCAAATAAATCTAGGCAGGGGCACTAACAATTTTGCTGAACTTTGCACGACAAAACACATCATTCACTTTGCTATCCAAAAACAATGCAGACACCTTCAGTTGTTTGGAGACTCTAAAATTGTATGCAATTGGCTGAATGATGCATCTCATTGTCATGCATTTTCGTTGAGGCACATTTTAGATGAAGCAAAAAGACTGACGGCTTCCTTTGAATCATTTGTATGTCGTCACATCTACAGGGGACAAAACACCATTGCAAATCAACTCTCCAAAGAGGCAGCGCACAGACAAGGAAACAATTGGTTGATACAGGAGGAGATCGATGACACTTTCTACCAGCATTATCATAGACCTTTTGATGACCACATGGTTGATGGGCATTAGTGCCCACCACAGTATATTTTGTTTATAGTTTGTACATATATCTTTTGACTAGATCTAAGAACTGCACTATACATATCTGTTATTTACAGTATATATATGGCTCTCTGCGTAGAGCACGGCTATAAATCTAAACTCTCACAGTACACAGTTTTGATATGCTCCCTGCGTGGAGCCATTTATGCTTATTTTTGTTTAACTATTCCAGCATTCAAAGAACTCGTCAGGTTCAGCTGCCTATATACTGAATGCTTCAGGCATATACAAAATGTAATTTCTTATCTATAATAGAAATTACGACTTTTCCCAGGGGAAAAAAATATCAATTAATTTTTAACATTTATTTATTGGACCTGATGCATTTGTTATACTTAATGATAGATTTGGTTTTTCATATTTGCTCTGAGGGTGAACCACAATCAATGGCTGGAAAAGTTGACTCAAAACCAATAATGTAATTAATCCATTATGAATAACCATTACTTTAATTTAATTTAAATGTTTTCATTCCATGATGCCTCTCACAATCTTTATGGGACTTGATGCATCTCTACTATTTATACCTAATGATAGATCTGGTTTTTCATCTTTGTCTTGAGGATGAACCACAATAGATGATTGGAAACGTTTCAAAACCAATAATATGATTAATCCATTCTGAATAACCATTGCCTTATTTTAATTGAATTTTTTTCATTCCATGATGGCTCTCACAATCTTACTTACGGCACATGCATTGAAAGTCAATTAGAAGTTTCAATTTATTTTTAATCAAAATTTAAAAAATTATTAATTTAAAAGGTGATATTATTTTGAATATTAATTTCTCATAAAATTTTAAATGTGTTTCCTCAATACCTTGGCAATGTGTATTTCTTTCAATGCTCAACATTGTTCTTTAAGAAAAACAAAATATTTTCTAAATAAAAAACAATGTTGGCTATAATTGTGTATTTAGTTAACACGTCCCTTTTTTTTTTGTAAGCTTGGTAGGACCCTCTCATTTTCGAGCTTTTACATGTCCGTTATTCACCCCATTTCCAAGGAGGGTAGCACAAGAATCGAACCCAAGATCTTTGGTTCGGTGAGACTTCATTCCAACGCCATTGCCACTTGAGCTAGCCCTTGCGGACTTAACACATGTCCCTATTATAATAAAAATAAAAACTCTTTTAAAATAAAAAATTAAATATTTTCTAAATGTGAGCAATAATGCTTGTGATGAATATAATGCAACTGATTCTGACAAACAAGGAATGATAATAGGCTATAAGTGGGAGTAGAAAGGGAAAAATTCACACTTGTGATAGTAGTAAAGGCCTCAAAATGAAGGCCCAAATAGGGAATGATAATAGGCTATAAGTGGGAGTAGAAAGGGAAAAATTCACACTTTTGATAGTAGTAAAGGCCTCAAAATGAAGGCCCAATGTCTCTCCAACACCTCCCCTAATTAATACAATGGTATATTTCACATATCTAAACTTAATTGTCTATTAATCTAATTTATTACATTTATAATATTTGTAAACCTAAATTACATTTCATCTGTGTTATGAAACACTACAAATAACAATTGAAAAAACTAACCAAATCATAATAGAGAAAAACCATTTTATAGTGGGAACAAGGATGATAAAAACCACCCAAAAAAATTATAGTAGTTCAACAAAGATACAACTTCTACACAAGTTGGTCACCATTGAAATACCCATGGATCAAACTTAGAACACTTGAGAAAACTACTCATAAGCCATTTGGTTCCCCAATTAGTTGTCTCCTACATTATCTAATATTGTTGCAACTCTCAACCTTGTTGCTCTTCTGGGCTTTGTGTCCTACCAAGTATTTAGCTCTTCATAGTTTCCTCCAATTTCACTTCCTCACATGCTCCTCATCCATGCCAATCTAATAACCAATTTTGCTACTATACCTACTCAAGTTGGTGGAATGGATATTCTGTTAAATGTGAAGCAACCATGGGATTGTAAAAAAATGTAATTAGTATACCTTCAATTGTAAGATAGTACAAAAATTCTCATATTTGATACTCTCATTACTCTTTTTATCTTATACAGATGTAAAGTTTGGGGATGAAGTATCTCTAGAGAATATTGAAGAAGGATTATCAAATCCATATATATATATATATATATATAATATATATATATATATATATATATATATATATATAATATATATATATATATATATATGCCTTATCTTATTATTAGAAGAGTACACCTCATCTTGTCATCTAAATAGAATCAAGCCTCTACCCCATTTAATGCATGGCCTAATATGCTTGACCTGATTATTTGAGACTAATGACATATTGTCTTTTTGAAGATTTAATGCCAAATTTCTAACCAGTTTATCAACTTCCAATAAACCAATCCTTTGATTCTATTGAATCAACAAACTCATAATGTCATCATGATATAATTGTGCTCCAATTAATTGATCTTAGAGTAGACTTGTAGTTATTAAAATTAATTAGCTCTTTGCAACTTCTCAAACTTCTTTTGGATTCACTGATATCACTTTTTTCCATGTTGGGATGATTTTCTATCCAATAGAGATGAGCTCTATCCCTAATGAGGAAACCCTTTTGATTCTAGCTTTGAAAGAGAAATATTTTTTGGGATTAGGAGAGAGTTGGATAGAACTTGAATAGGGTTAAGGACTACACACTTATATACTTCCATGAAATTTCACTAAAATTTTTACTAATTCCTGATTCTAATGATGAATTCCAAATATAACCAAACTAAGAATAGATACAAGTATTTGAATAAAATAAATAGTAAGAGTTACATTAAACTAAAGAAACTTCAACATAAACCTATGTCTCATTATGTGCATTTGTCCATAATCTTATTGAAGTAGCCTTCCCTAGTTGTTTCCTAATGATTTAGGGCTTAAGAAGATACAAAATAAAGGATGGAAAAACTAGAAAGGATAAAAATCAGATAGATCCCACAAATGAAAATAAGTGACTAAGAGAAGGGAAGGATCTAGTCTAATATGGCTACACTCCTTCACTTAATCTTTATCAAAACAATCAAGTTACTTCCCTACCCTAAAAGGACAAATTCTAGGTTTATGAAAAGGAATGGAGAGCGAATAATCATCGAATGGAGACATATATTATATAAGTTGGTTTTAATTACCCAAAAACTAGAAAATTCTACTTAGAACAAATATTTACAAAAGTAGTTGATCCCTAAGCTTGCATTGAAAATGTTGATGGGAGGTCCACAAGAATTAACAAGCATACCGAGGTTGCTAGCGAAACCAAAATTTGGAGGTGCTAATACCCAATTCGAACACCTCCGCACTCCATTATCCCATTTATGAAACATATAATGTAATGGAATCATTAAATAGCCATAACCAAAATTAATGAGCACATGCTTAAGATACTACAAAGGATCCTTCAATATGTCAAATTGATGCAAATGGAATGATGAACTATCTGCTCACTCATGAGAAAATAGATGTAATGTGAAACCATCAATTGATATGAACTTAGAACTATGGGATATCACATTTAGTGCCACCCCCATTTTTCAATAGTATTACAATCTCAAGGTCTAAATCTATGTTTACGCACTTGTTTTCAATGTAGTTGAGGTGACTTTTGACATTGACATAGGAGGAATATGAAATGAATTTGAATCATTTTTAATCCAAATGATAATGTTTATCAAGTTCTTTCCCTCCATCATCACAAAGAATTCATGGATTTAATGATGGCCATGGAAACTCCAACAATTTTAAACAAGTTTACCATTTTCTCCATTGCAATCAATATCCCTTACATGGTTAGTAAGTTTATGTCTTGTTATAGTTCCCCCTCACTCTTACCATCCTTACACCTTTAAAGAAATTTTAAAATGTATATGGGTAATATTATAAAAGTAGTGTTGAATATTTTATTAGTGTATAGTAATAAAAACTATAAAATTTATAGCTTGTTAGAATATACCAAATTAAGTATGGGTTGTTAGGGATGCATGGGAAGGTAGAAGAAAATTGGAAAGGGAAGTATGTTCATGTACATGGGAAAGAGAGGAGAGGGTAGGAGGATACGATTCATTTTAGTTTCATCCCAAATCATCATGGCTCTCCATCAGTTCATTCCCATGCTATTATTATTACAATAATTCAAGACTCACACATTAAATTTTACAATTATGGAAGTAATAAGGTTCAAAGTTTGCTTTATTATATATCAATAATGTAGATTGAAGCTTCTAATTTTTAATGGCAATGTTATAAACATTGGCTCTTTAAATGGATATTAGTAGTTAAAACCAACTATGAAGGTATGCAAAAGAGAGGAGTAGTTATAGTTTCTATTGATGATATAATTTTTCATCTAACTTTCTACTTTTTAATTGGAAAAATTGGAGGAATTGGTTTGCAAGGCCCATTTTAAGGGTGAGTCATATTTTGGTGATTTATGATTAAAATCTTTTGAGGTTTATTTTAGGCATATAATGACACATTTTGTAATTAAAAAAAAAAAATCCTAATAATATATCCCAACTCCTTAAAGTTATTCTACATACTAAAAGAATTCCAACGCTAAGGAAATCACCTAAATAAAATCTCACATGTAGAAGTTATTCCCCTTACAAGTTAACCTATCCTATTGACCTTCACAACAATGAGTAGATGCCACATCAAAATATGTATTTCTCACATGTAGGGCTAGCCTTGTGTTAGACTTCCAAGGATATTATAGAGGATCCAAAACCATAATATTGTTTAAGAATTGAGGCATGTGAAAACCCTAACCCTAACTATAGATGGCTATGGGGCTATGTCAAAAAATGGGCCACTTATCAATAGTGCATTACATAGATATTGGGCTAGACTTGATGATGCACAAACCCACATACTACTCTTTCATTTAGCATCATGGCGACAAGAAATAAAATATTCATTGTTTCAAACGTTTAGCTACTCAATAAAGTAAACTAGTGAAAAATTCTCTCAAGAGCTTTTAAAGCCTACAATGAAGCCTAATATGTGTGTGTTGAAATATAAAATACTATCACTAATATAAATACTAATATATACACTATATCAACATAATATATCGGTATAAATCCTAAGGTATATACCAATATATGATGTTGACAAATGCATGTACATACATAAATATATATGTCGACATTCTCAACTTATTATAAGATTATTGTATATGCTTAATTTTGCAAAATGTGTATGCAACAAAATTCTATTATAAAAACAAACTAGAAATTCTAGAATTTATACATAATTTTTCTACTCTTTTAAAGTCACTAGTTCTCTTCTTTTGATTTCTCAACAATTTGTGTTTCTAAATTAAAATTTTACACTCATAAATAAATTCTACTTTTCAATAGCTAATAGCTTTGTCACATGTACCTAATACTTTTTCTTTCTCATGCACTCCCCTTTTAAATAATACAACTAAATATATATTTATTTTAAGTTAGTATTTAACCATTGTATCATGATTATATAGCATTATCTATTTATACACAATCAATTTTACAATATTTATTAATTTTGAATTTATAAAATATATACTATTATATTTTATTATTATTTATAATATATAATTTTATATAATTTAAGTAATTTTATGTTTTTTAAACTTTTTTTACCATTTATTTTTCCTTTGTTTTAATAATTATTACCCTATTAAAATTTTTTATTTTTTTTGCTTATTTGCATTGTATAACTAAGACAGGGGAAACACCTTCTACACATTTATCTGTGGTTAACTTGCAAAACTTTTAAAAAATCATAAAATAATCTTATAAGTTTAATTTAATATATAAAAAATAAAAAGTATATATATAATTATTCTTAAATATTAAATAACTAATATTTCATCTTTTTATTATTTATACAGAATATCTTTAATTTTAAATTTAAATATAAAAATAAAAAATAAATATATAATTATTACTTTATATTAAATATTTAAATATAACTAATATTTGATTTTCTTTTTATTGACCATTGCACCTCATTTTGATTATTTAGAAATAGATTCACAACTTTTAATATCTTGCTGATGTTTGCATCATTTTTTTTAGAGAATATAAAATTACAAAAATTGTTATTCGAACTTACAAATGAATATATTTTTACCTACTTTAAATATAGGAAGAGTGGGCACACGGCAAGAAATGAGTACATGGCTAATTTGTTAGTCCATTGACATATTCAATGCTAGTGGACTATAGCATACATCGTGTTACATGAGTTCTCGTACAAAAAATTGGCTTGCTTTTGAGAATTGTTGATCATCTGGTATTGAATTCGTTTCACGCAGTTGGTAGTTCTGGTTTGTGACTTCATATATTCTCCAAAATACAATGATTTCAACTCAAAATTTCGAGACCATTCTAGCCACCCCCTAGTGTCAATAATGTAAAACACACGAGACTGGAAACCAAATCAAATGTATATTAATTGATCTCAAATAATTATGTACATGATGTACATATTAATACATACACGAAATAGTTGAATTAGTTCTCGAGAGTTCTTGGACTCCAATAACTACCCAAACTGACCCAAGGTTAATCCCGAGGATTATCTATCTAATATTCCCCCTTAATCCGAAGGGATGTACCAAAGTCCAAGAATGAGAGCTCAAAATGAAGAAATGTATCTCATCCAAGAGCTGAATGTCTCTCAAGAAATGGTTTTTAAGGATGACCGCAAACCAATATGGGAGAACTCAAGGTCTCAACTAACACCAATTCTGAAACCTTCATAGTAGTTCTTAGGAAAACCAAAAATGTGGTTTTAAGGTGACCACAAACTCTGGAAATATCTCAACAGTTCATTGAACAATTCCAAATATGGAAGTGCTCAATCAACTCAACTCTGACTCAAGCTCGCTTGAAATCTCGAACTCGAAGCTATAACAGACCATCAACTCTTCCCCCCTTGTTGGATACAGAGTGACAATTACTCTTCATCACTACAAGGCTGGTCATCACTCTAGAACATATTCTTCGATATAACCTATAAATTTTCTTCGTTGTTTTCATCCAAGAATAAATCCATCTGAAATTTAGATGCTCTCTTGCAGTAGTCTTCTTTCTAGAACATCTATTTGTGTGTTGATTTCGCTTTCCACAATGCTCACATTGATGAAGCTCAAAAAATTGATCTTTCACTCTGTTACACTCTTGGCACCTATCAACTTGTTCTGGAACAACACCATCCAGAAATCCAACACTTCGGAATTGTATCGGTTTAGAAAAATATGGAATGTGAAAATATACATCCAAAATATCCTTCTTATAACCCAAACTAGTTCTGTGTTTATTGTGTGTAATCTCTTCCCATAGCCTTATAAAAGTTTTGGTGATGACAAGCTTCACATCTATATGCAAATGACTCTTGCATACACTTGTCTGAACATGAATTTTCGTTGCACCTAAATTTTCTCTTGAAATCGCTTCATTCCTCTAATCTCATTGATGATCCAACTCAAACAAACTGTTATTTTGCATAAGAACGGGTTCATAATTCTTCTTTTGCAGTTATTCTCGCTAAAACTGGGACTCTAGCTCCATGAATTCAATTTTACTTTTAGCATTTTAAAAACATGAATAGATGTCAGAGAGAGTGTCCTTGTTGACTTGGGCATTGTTATGAATAGTAGATGACATTAAATTGTTCAATATACGTAGCAAATCATCAAGTTTGGTCATGTTCTCTAGCAATCAACTTTGAAAAAAGGGGTGTCGGCTACCACCGAAAATGCACCCAAAACAAACAAATTTACGATGATTTAATCATGTGTCGGGTTCAACCAATCATGCACCCATTTACAATATAGAATCAACAGTGAAACTATTGCAAAAATATGTGCTATTAACAAATTCAGAAAATATATCCACAAAAATTTGAACTTATGACCTCATAATCCTCAATATACTAAATTAGCTCTTCTAACCACCCTTTTATATTTCGTAAATTCAATAAAAATGCTCAATAAAATTCAAAAACATGATGTCAAATTCTTCTAACGTGGCATTTTGGCCACTGACATTTAAACTTTCACTATTCAAGATAACATTTTCAGGAAATGATGTGGAAGAATCCAGTCACCAATACGTTATAGTAAACTGTCGCTTCAAACTACTGAATCCACTACCATCCTCTCTTACACAACTTCCACTTTCAATTTAGATATAACTACAAACATATATCAATCAATTAATTTCAAAATATTTTCAACGAAGTGTTCTAGTAAAATAAAATTCATTCAATTGCTTATATCGGAGTAGTAACCAATTAACTCTTAAAGTGGAACAGGGACTTCCCATGGCCTAGACAAGGCTACAGCAAATGAAAATCCACACAAAAACAAAATTCGAGTGCACTTTAAATATAACTTCCACAAATTCAAATATCACATTGAAACTTCTTGACAAATCTACCACTACTTAGTTCTATGACAACGTTACTAGTTATCCCTACGTTGAATGCTACAAGTATATCTCAAACATATACTGACTGGCACGGGAAGGAAAGGACAATACACAAACCAGAATAAAAGCCTCTTACTAGAACATAAATGTGATTTTTTTGACTTTTAAAAACCCCCTTGAAGTTATCTGACCAACCTTCTCGAGTATTGCTTGATGTGGAAAAACAATTAACTGGACTCTGCAATCTAGACAAATTGGCCGGCTTAAGGCTAGGCACTTCCTCTTTCTCTCGGCACAGGTTAAAAATATGGAAAAAACTTCAAATGGAGACACAAATTGAATAACCATCGTGCATGTATTCTTCAAGGCAAGGAATCTTAATGATTTTCAACCACACTGTATACATTCTATATTCTTCAGGTGCAACGACTCCAAAATAAGAAAATTAAGGCCCATGCCAACAATATGAATAGCTGGTACTTCTTTTATCTTGTTGTTGAATAGAACCGAAAATCTCTTCACCTTCAAACATGCCAACATCGCATCTCAATGGTGGCTCTAATTATTCCTGCATCGAATGTTGAATGCTTATTCTGCTAGATTGGGTTCACAAATTTAGGTGTTGAGGATTCTGAGGAATTGAGAAAATTGTATTATAATGTAATAGTTCCAAATATCCTGTATGACCTAGAAGAGGATCCTTTAGAAAAAAAATTACTGAGGCATATAAATAAACACGGCTAGGAGAATAACAACCAGCCATTGACTTGAAGTGTTTAAGACACATATTGATTTGCAGTGTATAACAATATCAGTTCCACTCCTCTTGCAGTATCAATGTTCAGGATTGATTTTTGGATTCTATTTAATTGAATTACACCATGTGATTTGCAAGCTCTAATGCAGGGCAGTCAGTGATGCTCCACCCGAAAAATTTTAAGCCAAGCAATGGTTTTAAGATGTTCTATGCCCCGCAGTAAAATTAAATTAATGCCTCCAAAAAAACCCTCATACCTCAGCAACATGGCGGTTCGATCACGCATCCTCCTCTTTGTGACAAGGGAAACCCTCAAACTTCTCCTTGATTGATGAAGCCATCTGCTACTCAATTGCTTCTATGCTTAATGGACTAGTTGGATGATTCAACTAGTCAAACTGCAAAATCCTTAACTGATGTTAAAATATCTATTCGTCTTCGATGCCCAACTCTTTCTTATTTCCACAACTCTCTTGAGAAAAATGTTTTATGCCTTCACTGTTGGAGGGACAGTCACGCTACCTTTCAATCATATGAAGAAACAAATGTTCGACTCACATATCCACTACCAGTTGCTAATCGAATAACTGCATAATTGTAGCAAAACCGTCATTAAATGTTCCTCTGATTTCTAACATACGATATGACCAACAGAAATCGAACTCCAACAACAACAACAAGCACCGTCGAAATAAAAAACCTCTGCCTCTTTCACACAATATCGGTGCTCAGGTAGGCCACACAAAAAAAAGTGACTCATGCTGGCGGATAAACCTACGATCTGATATCACTGTAAAAACACACGTGACTGGAAACCAAATCAAATGTATATTAATTGATATCAAAGAATTATGTACATGATGTACATATAATACATATAGGAAACAATTGAATTAGTTCCAAGGATCTTAGACTCGAATAACTACCCAAACTGACTCAAGGTTAATCTCGAAGATTAACTATCTAATAAATAATACCCCTACAATAGGTAGCATAAAATTTGTCCACGACCTTCCAAGATAAGTTGAAAACTTATCTTGGAAAACTAGATTTTTATTGGAACAAGGTTCACATCCACAACAACAGTTCATTTATGAATGGATGTTCGAGTGTTCTGATTGGGATTAGATTCATCATGCGTGGTGATCATTTTTTTTATTTATCTACATTGGATTTTCTTGAAACCATAGTGTAGCTTTAAAATACTGTTGCGACACTCCAAAATATGAAATCTATGGTGACAAAAATCTTACATTCCCTGCAAAATTGGTGAATGGAATGCTTGTAACACTAATTGGATTGATTCTTTTTTGTGATGAATTACATGTCTCAAATCTTTATGGATATAAGATTTGAAAGACGCAGTGTGATAAAAATAATAGAATCTTTGAAAGTAAGTTTTGAGCCCCTTTCAAGGCTGAAAATAATTAGTGTGCTAATGGGCCATAAATGTATGGGAATGTATATACCTATTGTTGGATTTTATCAGGCAAATTATCTAATAGTGGGCATATACAACCCAGTACATTTATAGCATTTATAGCCCATGAGCAGGCTAGTCCCCCTCCCAACGTCTAGATATGGTAAAAATTATCTTAGGTACAATGAAAAGACACACGACTACAAAGTTCTCAATTGAAAATTTTCAGCGTATTTCCGATTTTGGAAGCAGGGTGGGTCTCTCTATGTAAATAGATGACAACAAAGAGGGAGAGGGGCCCAGTTGGCCATGTCGATAAGGCCAATGAACTTGCAATCGAGATAAGTTCGATGTAAATGAAATCCATGTATGAATTAAGAACTTTCATTGCACTGTTATCTATTGGTTATATTTGTTTTAGATTTATAAATAAAATAATTTTATAGTATTTATAACTTTCCTGACATTAAAAAAATATGATGTGAGCAGTTTAGATGAAGAATGACCACTAAAAAATGGTTGGGTCCATACTAGCTTACTAACTTGAAATTTTAGCCTATGAGTGGAGTGTGGAGAAAAGGAGATAAAGTCTCTGTTCAAGACTTAATATGAAGAAGCTGATAGTATTGAAATGCTTATCTAGATGCTTGAAATGCTAACAATTTCATAAGTTGACTGGCCAGCATAAGGATCAACCTTAGATTAGAAGTTTCTCAACTAATGGTTTTCATTTTTCAGATGCTTGTGAGGGCCCTACAATAGAGGTGTAGGAATTTTGCACTAATGTTTTTTTGTGAAGGATGAATGATTGCCTTGCACAAGTAAAAACAACTCATTTATCGTTCCCAGTAACAACAAAGGTGGTGTTTTGGTTCCTGTGGGATGTATAGTTTTCGACATACCATTAATGTCATATACAGAGAAATTATTTTAACTAGGCTATAGTTTGGGCATAATTCCAAAAGCCTTGGTATCCATGATAACTACTAAATTGAAAGCTAAAATATTTCATTAATAAAAAATACTCTATTTCCTCAAATGAATGAGATGGTATGCATGCCATTTTTGCCTCCTTCTTACTACATTTTGTTCATTTTGTTGGAAAATTCCTTTCTTTTGTGTTTTGTTCAATGTATTAGTCATTTTCATTGCAATTTCAGTGAGTTGAACATCCTCATTTTTAAGGTAATAGTATTACATTATTTTTCTTTTTTAAATTTATTGGGTTTCTACTATGTGGAGTGTGATCAGGCCTCTGCAATTGGCATTGGGGTTCTACTTCGTGCACAGTGGCAAGGATGGAAGGGATTGGACTTGACAACAGGTTCTACACATGGCATTGTGGGAAAATGAAATGATTGAACTTACACAAAAAAATATGATTAAGGTAGTGGGGATCCAACCAGGCAGATAAGTCTACAAGGATTGAACTCACAACCACATTTTTCTTTCCAATGAACAAAACCCACCGAAACCATGAAACATAAATCCAGTACATGATGGGAAAATATATTCACATAATTTTATGTCACAATTAAAAAAAATATTCTGCTGCCCAGTGCCAACCTACTGTATGTTAAATAATATAACAAAAAAGAAATAGTAATATGATGATCTTCCCAACCAATTACTAGTTCAACCATGTTTTCCTACGGAACTGCAGAATTTCCATAAAAAATAGAAAAATATGTCATTGAATGCACAAGCCCTCTGATCCACTAGATCAAATTCCTCGGACCTTAAAGCAAAATCGGGGGCTAAAACTCCTGAAAAGCACAATGAAAGGGGCATAAGCTGTGCAACTTACCCATTTAGTTTAGTTGGGCTCCTTGGAAGCCAAAATTATTTTGGAGCCAATCTAGTAATTTGAGAAGGAACTTGTAACATTTGTCTATAATTATTTAGAAATTTCAAATTTACTATGTGATACCACACACACACACACATATATATAAACATACACCATATACACATGGTTCTTTGGTTGGATAGTCGTTACATCTGACTTCTTCAAGATATCATATTATTGATTTCTACATTCTCCTATTCTCCTTGTCTTTCATTAGCTTGACGCTTATGTTATACAACATTATCTATTTCTCCTTGTTTCTCATTGGATCCTTTGTTCAAATCCAAGGCTAACACAAAACCCTCCAGCTTAAAAGTATTGATTAATATTATGTTTATTATGCCATTGTACCATGCTTATGATCATTTTAATAAAATTTAAAGTCCATATCACATTTCAACCCTTAGAATTCAATATCGATCTTGAAGTATGCATGAAATGGTGTCCTATATTATTAATACAAGGTTTGTGCTTGTAACATCCAATCATATATAAAGAAAAAACTAATATACTATAATATATATATTATATATATATATATATATATATATAATATATATTTATTATATATATTATATATATTAGTATTGCCCTTTATTATGCTCCAAGAAGGAAACTATACATAAACTTATCAACATTGAAATGTTATATTCATAAGCTTATCCATTGTTCATTTATGGTGTGGTTACATAGTTTAGTCTTATGAGATTAATCATGATATGTAATTCCAATGTTAGAAACCCTTGGAAATACATGCTTTTAATCTATTGCAAAGAGAAGTTCTAGAGAGGTCCTGTGTACATGTGTCGGCCAAACTAGTTGGCAGGTGGCTTCAGATCTATCGTTGGGTTAATGTATGATCTATGGTTCATGTGCCTTGGGGTATTTTTGGAGTAACTACCTCGTACCCACTAGCGGACTTCAGTCTCATTCGAACCTTTGCTCTAGCGGAGTGTCTCTATGGTATCCAACGAACCCTAGCCTGATATGCAGCAGGATTATAATTTTCCCAACGAACAAGAAGTAACCCATGTTTTCTTGAAATTCTTGGGTACTACAACTTCTTTTTTTATCTTTGTACGTTCCTCAAATTTACTCATTAAGAGGAGGGTTTTTGTCACAGGTCATGGGTAGCGGAGTTCCAGCGATGACACCCTTATTTTTGTGACTCTCCATTCACGATGGTCTCCCACTGGTATGAGTGAGCAACATATTTTATTGATTGAGGAATTTTTACACAATTCCTTTTTGAGTAAGTTCTACGATATATTGTGTACGTTCTTCTAACTTGATTTTGAAGAGAGTTCCTCAGGTATGGTTTTCCCACTACCCTAGCTTCATGCAAGCTTTAATTTGGATATTTCCTTCTTTTAACCATGAAACTAAATTCTTTAGTTTCAATATTTGTGGTTATAGATGAGGGTTTTCTGTTTTGTGCAAATAACTTATGTTCTTCGCGATAAGTATTCCTCATTTAGCATTAAGGGTTCGATTTCGCATGGATCAAGTTTGTCAGATTTTGCAAATGTTTGTTTATAACCCTCTTCTACTACAATCTCCTCCCTGCTAAGAGGATTACTATCTCTGGGGAAAATGTTCCCAATTCTTTTAGGGATTATAGAATTTCTGAGCAATTCTTAGGGTATCAAGGAAACCCTTAGTTTTTAAAATTATTTTTTCATAAGAATGCTTAGGGCCACACCTTGTTTTGATTATGAGACAATATTTACTATTTATCTGTCTCAGTTGCATGTATCAAATCTAGTACCATAAGGTATTCAACTGCCTAGAGTAGATAATTCCACTGGGAAATGGGTTGTAAATTTATTTTAACAATTATTAGGGTTTATACAAACTTCAATATTTTTAAGTTATCATTTTATTGTTTGTTTAATGTTTGTATCTCTTTACATTGAATTTGAAGGCCAGTTTGAAAGTGGTTACTATTATTCTCTTTAAAGTTTCCTTCTCATAATTTAAACTTTGATATCTGTTTGAGGTCAAATACAACAAGTTTTGCTTTGTTGTATGATAGTTTATCTTATAAAAACTCATCATTTCCATGTGTTAAAACCATACTTTGGGTCCTGGGACTATACAGGGGTTGTTGGGTAACCAACAGGGCCTCCATGTAAAGTGGGTACGTATTAAGCTTGCTTATTTCAAGGTATACTATTCACACATCTACATGCATGTTACATATTACCATGGACTTCTAGTTTAATTACAGATTCTATCTGTTTACATTTGGGATTACGACCACTATGTTAGATAGGAAACGACTCCTATTACGTTATTATCATTGGCATGGTTGTTGTGATATTCACACCTATGTTGGTGGTTACATTCATCGTCAAACTTATGAACTCGTTTCCTTCAATACTAACATATTTATCTACAAGCATTCAGACCCTTTTTCTAATAACCCTAGTTCCCTTACAGGGAATCCATCGGTTAAAGGATTTAGATTCCAATGCTAATGAGTTGGAAAGTTTGAGTTCGACACCAAAGACTACAATCCATATGATCCCCACTATATTGGCAAGAATCATTGTGTGAAGGTGTATTATCCATGGATCCACAGGACATTTCATTGGGCAGAGGAAGATCCTTGGAGAACTGTTACAACTCCTCCAAGATCAATGAACTAGTTAGTATGGCCAGAAAATGGAAACCTACTCTATGGGTAGTTGCACCATAGGAAGAAATAACAATAAGTAGCAAATCCACATAGGACAAAGGCAAGAGGAATATTTCTAAAAACCCAGAGGATGAGAAAAGGTAGAAGTTCAAAGAATATTCTCTCATTGAGAAATCAACTTTGGCAGTGGAAGAAAAGAGGTAGTAGCACATAAAGAGAGAAGAGCGAAGGAAGAGAGAAAAGAAAAGGTTTAAGGAAGCAGAAAGGAAGTTGCAGGAAATGAAGAAGAAGTTGAAAGTAGAGTAGGAGCTAAGAAGGAGAAAGAGGGAAGAGAAGCAAAAACAGGAACAAGAAGAAGGGCAACGCACAATGATAGAGCAAACTACGCCCATACATATTGAGGAGTTAGAAAATCCAACAGATGAAGAAGTGGGTGAGAAGTTACAAGATCGAGAACTTTCTCAATAGATTAGAAAATGGTTGAATTAATGGAAGTGGAGTTGAAACAGGAGCCATAGGACCAAGATACCAACCTCATGCCCAAAGCACTCAAGGTCGCCTCGCAGTCTCCACCACCTCCAATATAAAAACCAGTCCTGAATGAGCAACGAGAGGTTGTTCTCCTTGATGATGATTTGGTGATGGATGTGTACAATATATCATTTGACGAGTTGTAGTAGGATATTGTACAAGTACAGAGAAATAATTTCCCAGATGATTCCTGCATCACCTGCATTTATGAAGGAAAGGGTGATATTGTCAAATGTTAGAAAGCATCCAACTACCATGGATAATGCCACTACGGCTTATGGAAGAGCCACGAGCTCAAATTTCAAGTTCCTGTTAGCAAAGAATGAATAGATGGCAAAGAACTTGCAAGTGTCCAGGAAAAAGTCAGGACAATATGTAGGATCCACTATCGCAGAGATGAGGAAAGCGATACTTGTTGAAGTATCAACTCTTGAGGCCACCATGCATAAACTCTATGATGGATTTGTCATCATGCATAAGGAAGCTATCCATCTACATGTTTTTCAGTAGCAGAGCATAAAGATTGTCCAAACTCTCAAGGACATACATGCTGCTATTGCACACTTGTAGGAATGGACAATGAGGTACAAGGGAGACAGTATTTACTTGCATAAGATGATGAAACCATACGAAGAGCTAGACAAAGCATGGATCCAGATGTTGATGCATAAATATGAGCAAATCTCCCCATTCGTCAGTAGCATATGGGCTTCCTATGCACGGTTGTTTAAGATTTTGGATGTCATGGTGAGGACACACAAGATCCTGTCAATCGGTTCCCTCACCCAAACCATTAACAAGAAACAAGTCCAGATGGAGGTTGATAAGTACATGGAGCAGCTAAGTCGAGAGGTCACTAGTGATGACTTGGAGTTGAGCACAAAAAACATGCAGAAGTACATTGGTCATCTTGTCGTACTCAAGACCATGATACACATGCTTCAAGATGAGTTGGACAAAGGTTCCAGGACCATATATCCGGAAGCTATGGAGGCAAGAGTTTGTTTCCATAAATACATAACCAAGCAGTTTGGGGACACCATAGCATAATACCAAGCTTGGTATCAATTTGTCACCAAAGATCATAAAGAGGATGTTTCTGAGTTTGTCTTTCCCAAAGCTGAGTTTGTCTTTCTCCAAGCTTCCGAGACATAATGTTTTGTCTTGTTAGGCTGAATCTAGCCTATTTTGTCCCACATGTGTATATGTGGAAAATGTATATTATTTGTAAATATGTTGTAAGTGAAACTTTGAATGTCATTAGTGGAATGTGAACAATCACTATGTAATGTAAAGAGTTATTGGTAAAGAATTTGAAGATTCGTGAGGGTAGTCAAAGAGTCAAAGGGGAATGTGAAGGGTCACCCCACCCTTTGTTATAAATAGAACCTCATAACTCATATAAATAGCTTTTGGGAGCCAAGGTTTTGGCTAGGCTTAGGCTTAGATAAGGCTTGGGAGTATTGTGACGAGCCTTAGCTTCTCCACACTGTAGAATGAGTACACTTCTTTGGAGGAGTAGGTGGTGTTGATTGTAATTTTCCATATTGGGGCTAGTGGTTGTCAATGGTATATATATGTATGGAACTTTAACTTATAATAATAATAACTGAGCCAACATGCTTTCATGCATATCTCGTTATTGTAGTTGGACTATTATGGTTTCTTTAGAAATGTATGGTGTTTAACTTACGCATTTTCTTATGAACTAATTTGCATGCAATTGTATGAATCTTATTGAATGTGTGTTGTTGGATTAACCCGTCACTTTGGTTTGTGGACTATTCTGTGTCCATTTTGTGATGTCATTTTGGTCATATGTTCCTTTCAAGCTCCATACTATTACAGGCTTCTAAGGGGCACACTTCCTTGTCCCCTTCGTGTGTTATAACCCCCATGCATCTCACTTGACTCACTACAAGGTTAAACACTTTCTTCCGACCAAATTCATCATACTCATCTCTACATGCTATCACGCTCAAGGAACTATATCACCACCCACTGTTGGGACTCCTACTCCAAACGGTCTGAGGTGAAGTTGGGACTTCTTATCGAGGAGATCCCCTTAATGTTGGTGGGTCCAGCACCGTCAACATTTCTAGCACTAGAAAGAGGGCCAGATGACAAGTTGAGCCCTCAAAGTCTATTTTGCATCTCTACACATCATTCATGACTTACATCACAATCTTCACTCTAGCATGCTTTTCTCATGCCCATGATTTCGATGTATCGGAGGATGTCATAGATGACTTTTCACAACTCAAATATGATGGTGAAAGCAGAGAAGCCCTATTATCACGCAATTGTGTTTATGGGTTTCTGTGACAGGAATGAAGTCCCCTCAGACGACATTGCCTATGGTTTTTTCACTTACACATTTGAAAGTTGTGTTAAGCAATGGTGTTTCACATTGACCCCGGCCTCTATACTCTCTTTCAACCACATTATCAATGAGTTAGGTCATGATTTCTTTCATCTTGACTGTAAAGCACTCAATTACAAGATTTTAAAATTAAGAAAAGCACTCAATGAATCTATTGTGCACTTTTATCAATGCCTTTGTCATCTTTGTTTTGAATTTCAAGAAGATGAAGTTGATTGGAAATTTCTGACTGAAATATTTCAATATCTTCTTCACATATCAAAAAATCC
Source organism: Pinus taeda (assembly GCA_000404065.3). Lineage (NCBI taxonomy): Eukaryota > Viridiplantae > Streptophyta > Pinopsida > Pinales > Pinaceae > Pinus > Pinus taeda. The sequence continues at coordinate 107,895 of APFE030096186.1, read as the reverse complement.
AAATGAATAAGAATCTTTCGAACCCTTCCCATCATAACTCTGTGTTACAGCTTCCAAATCTAAGATGGACAAGGTTGCTCTTCCAAGTGACCCTCCGTCCCCTTCTTATCAAATAGCTTTAGTTGTGTAGGATGAGGTGGGAGAAGTTGCAATTTGGCATGTTGAATTGTCACCTCCTCCCGCCCCACTTGATCTAGATTTATGTGCAGATTTGGACTGCAAGCCTGACGGTTTTCATGTGGTCTCATTTTCTCAACCTTTTTCCTCTGATTCCTTTGATCCTTCGAATTTTGGTGTGTTGTGTTCATCCGTTTTGGATTCCAAATGTGATGTTCATGAGGACCAAGTTCTGGATGGAGTTGGTGTTGAGAAAGCAACCTGTGCTATCATTTTTCATGAGTATGTGTGGGAATCTGAAAAATAAGTTGCAGTGAAGGATGACCTCCTTCTGTCCGCACCTCATCTGCTTTATCCTGATATCTTTTGGGATTCTGCCATTTCTAATTTTTCTTGTGAAAATTTTCCCCAGATGTTTCCTCTTCTGATCATTCACAGAATGCATAAGATGTCAATCTATCATTTGATTGCGGAGGGGAAAAATATTTCTTCTTGAATCCTCCCGATCCTCCATATTTCATTTCTCAAAAATCAGAGGGTCAATTTTTATTTTTTTTCATCACCCTCTCTATATGATTCGTCAGATCATGAGGATGTCGATGTCCATCTAGAATTTTCTAATCGCGGTTATCGTGATCTTTTCACTCATTCATTTGATCACGATTCTAATTCACCTATTGTTGATCTTTCTAAGCCACCAGTCTTTGATGATCTACCTGCTAATGAAGTGGAAACCCCTCAGGCTGTCAAGACACTTCAGCCCAAGCTGATGGTTATGTCAGGTTCTTGTAGGTTTGAGGTTAGTTTCACTTTTGATCAAGAAATTGTTTAATCTTCCTAGGATTCTCATCACTCTCTCGTTCACACTAAAAATCAATTTAGTTTACAAATTTCACATCCTCCACCAGAATCACATGATCCTATTTCTCATGCATTGGAGGAATCATACGTAGCAAGCACTGTTGCAAAACGAAAATTTTCTTCCTTATGCATGTTTGCTCATTTGTCGAGTTTGAAAATGTGTACATGCTTGTCATCCACACGCAATGTGACAAACCACCATGATATTTCTGTAGGGTGCCTTTCATGTGCTTTCAGTATTTTCTTTTCTTTAGATGCATTCAAACTTCGAATGTTTTGGTTTTCATTTCTTTATATTTCTTGTTTGTTGGTTTTCCTGAATATATTTCTTATTAGCCATTCCATCACTTACATGGGTCAACCAATGTGTCAATGGTTGCATTGGAAATATAACTTCACATGAGTAGGCCCATTCTCTTCTTAGCTTAGGAGTAGGAGTAGTATTTTCTTTCCTGTTTTGTTTTTGCTTACTTGGTTTTGATTTCGTTTTACTTCTTTTATTTACTTGTTTGTTTGTGCACTTGTAGATTAGTTTCCCCATGAAACCGTGTTTGTCTTTTGATACAAGTAGCGTGAAATACAAGAGGAATTATACAACTATCAATATTTGGTTATATGTATATTCCCTCTCTTTATGAAGATATTGTGTTTCTTCTAGTCAATGATGCCTTGATGCAAAATACGTTTCTTTCAGAGTGAGTCTTGGTGAAATTACAATGCTTACAGCTTTAACTAGTATCGCCTACTCTAATCTGTTTTCTATATTCGGCTAACCCTTGTCAACTCAGTCAAGTAGAGTAAAGTGAAGCAGGAAAACCTTAGCAAGTATGTTAGAGGTATATATAAACATCCTTCTTTGAAGGGACAACCTCTTCTGATCTCAATAAGTCAGGATCCCTCTTCTGCCTCATAAAATAAATAAGTGCCTATGCACAATTCTTTGAAAAATAAAAAATAAAAAATAAAATAAAGATGAAAGAAGAGAAAGGCTTCCTGCATAGAGACGTGAAACAAGTGACTCCTTTGGGGTACTATCCAGGCTCATTGGCAATGAAGAAATGCTTGTATTCCTGAAGTGACTCTTTCATGGTACTTTTCAGGCCTGCTGGCAGCAGAGCAACACCAGAGATGAAACTAAAACTCTGACAATCTATATTACTTCAGCATAAATATACCCTTCATCCCTAATCAAAACAACTCAATTGACTTGGCTTCATATGTGTGCGGCTAATAAAAGAAAATGGTAGGGACTACATCTTTACCTCAAGCTAGTGAATAAGCCATGATCATCAAATAATCAAACAATATGTCTAGAAGAGTTAGACTCGATTTACATGAGACATGGTCTATACAGAGAGTTGGAGTTCTACCAGTGTATCGCCAATGTTGTAGCGGTTACAAACACCCTCCAAAATTTTTCCTATGCTTCGTTTTGGAGCCTCCCTCCTAAAATCCCAATAACTTATCTCGCACTGACCCTGATACTTGTGCTTTCCTTGAGCTTTATATTTTTCTTTATGGTTTGTATTTTCTTGCTTTATTTTTTGTCTAACCACAATCCTATCTCTTGACTTGGTTGCAACTCGGTTCTAGGCGTGCTTGAGTGAGTTACACAATCCTCGATGGAAACCATCCATGCTCTTGGGAAATGCGGAGTTCAAGTCAATAGTGAGCCTTCAACTCCAGAATTGCATAGACCCAGTTGGCATCTTGCCTTCAGATGGGAAAATACGTAGAGCATGAGAGGCATTCAGAGCCACTCATCCCATAGATTGCATAGAAGCTTTCCCTCAGTAGCTGCTCGATGCCAGTGTTAGTGAGTTGCCCAATTCTCCCAGAACTGCACAATCTCTCCAAGCATGCATGATAGATTTTTCTTAAAAAATAAAAAAGCAAAAAGCAAAAAAGCATCCCTAGAAAATAGGAATCTATTTTTAGCAGTCTAGAGGTGGCACTTGAGTTATTTTGGAAACTAACATCAAGTGTCACTTTTTCCTAGATTTTTGGCCTTCACATCATTAACCTTAAATCAACCCAATCTATTTAATGGAAACTGCGAGAGCTCATTTTTCACATTTAATATTGGATCTCTAACATTCCTGAGGAGATCTAGGAACCTTCGGCACAATCATCGCAACTTTTCCAGGTAAGTCTTGATTTTATAGTCTTTTGTTTATTTCTCTGTCGCTTTTGTTTCCTTGGCTTGTGAGAGTATTGTTTTACCCTTGTTATTCAATGAACACTGGCATTTTGATTTTTTTTAATCTTGTAGAAGTGTAGTTTTAAGTTTTTCACTTCCTTTCCCAAGTGTCACATGCATTACCCAGTTTTTTCACTAACGGTCATCGTTGTGGTGACTCTCTCCACAAGCTTCATTGTTATTCAGTTTGATTGATTCCTGCACTTGTTTTGTTTGTGTGCATCATCATTCACTCATATATGCACCAACCATCACTTACACTTTCAAATCTACTCTTTTTCATGTTTCCATTAGGCATATCTGGGCTTCCTTGGCCCAAATCTTTCTCCTCCCTGCCATGCATTGCCGATTTCTAGATCTCAAAGCTCTGCCTTAGATCCAAGAATTCCACAGAGGCTACCAAGGCCTGGCTCCAACTACACACTATGCAGTTCCAGGAGCCAGTCCTAAACTTGGCCACTGGGATTTTGCAATGCATAGTCCCAGCTAGCCCAAGCCAAAATGAACTGAGCATTGCATAATTCCACTCAGTGGCACGTCCCCATTGGCAGTTGGGATTGCACAATTTATAGAACCAGATGGCAGTCAGTCACCTCTGAGAGCCAAAATTGCATAGTTATTCCTAGTATTTTCCTAATTCATTACTTCATCTATTCTTTAAGTGCTTTTTGTTTCAAGCTAACATTTGCATGCCATGAGTGTCCTCTCTGTCTCCAGGTACAAAAATTGTTGAGCAACTTTCCAATAGTACAAGTAACATGGCTTCCAAGAAAGATGCATCAAAGGATATTATCAAGAGTAGCACTTGAGAAGCGGTTGAGAAGGTGTCAGTGAATTTTCTAGTCTATGCAGACACACAGTTGTTCATAAAGAAGGGCATGAAGATAACATGGTATGAAATCAAGGATATCTTTGCATGGAACATCAAGGAGGATCTAGAATATCAGTAGGTCTATGTCAACATCCACCGGTCAATCTTACATAAGGTTGCATGTAGGTACCCCACCTTCCGATGTGCCCATATCATTCACTAGATTGTCCCTCACACAGATCCAGAGACTATGATATTGAGAAGTGTCAGTGGAACAAAGCTTGCTACCTTTAGGAAGAATAACTATCATCAGATGTATCACTTACCTCAGTCGGTGAACTACATGGATGCACTTTTCTATGCCACCCACAATTATTTGAATACCAAAGACATCATAAAGTGATGGCTGAAAGAGTTTTAAAAATTTAGATCGACACCCACTCATGTTTACAAGGCTAAGTCACTCCAGAATCCTACCAAGTCTTGGTCATATTTGCATGCCGATTGTATGGTCAAGAGAGCACGAAGACCTTTCCACATAATTGGGTGGTTGTGTTGGACCAGTTGGTGAACAATGGAAGCCCATTCATCTGTTTAGATCTATTTCCTCTTCAATTGAAAGTGCATGTGACTAACGCTCACAATCCTCCCAAGGATGAGCAAGTGAGATTCTATATGTCCACATAACTACTTGATGCAATTTGTGACAAGCATCCTTTTCCTCACATGGGTTGGACATGGACACCATCATAGACTACTGTGAATATTTATTGCAAGTTGCTTTATGATTGCAGCTACCAAGGAGTCATGGAAAGGTTGACTGACCATTTCATCATCCTGGTTTATACCTTGATATTTGAGAAGGATCCACCTTACATGTCCCAAGAAGCGATGGAGGAAATACTCAACATTGTAGATTAGTATGCCTCACCCGATGGCACCTTCATCACGATGTTTGGCAGAGAGAAGCCTCTGCATGGTATACCAAGGTTTGCCATGGACAAGTTGGTCATGCAAGAAGTTGCATATCACATCTCCACTGGGTTATCAACAGGGCTGCATAGGAGGAAGAAGGCACCATGGCCTACTCTTCCTTTTTGGATTGGATTTTACAAGATCAAGAGCTTGAAGAATGAAGATGTTGAGGCTAAGGAGTCAGAAAAGTTTGAGTTCAACACGAAAGGCTACAATTCGTATGATCCCCAATGTATTTTGAAGAACCACTATGCGAAGGTGTATTATCCATGGATCCACAAGACATTTCATTTGGCAGAGGAAGATCCTTGGAGGTACTACCACAACTCCTCCAAGCTCAATGAACCGGCCAGTATGGCCACAAAATGGAAAGTTTCTCTATAGGTAGCAGCATCACAGGAAGCAACAAAAATAGCAGTAATAAGAAGCAAACCCATGTAGAACAAAGGTGAGAGGAAGATTTTCGAAAACCCATAGGCTAAGCAAATCTACAATTTAAAAAATACCCTCTCGTTGAGAAACCAACTTTGGCAATGGAGGAAAAGAGGCAGTACCACATAAAGGGAGTAGAGAGAAGGAAGAGAGAAAAGAAAAGTTTGGAGGAAGCAGAAAGGAAGTTGTAGGAAACAGAGAAGAACTTGAAAGAAGATTGGGAGCTGAGAAGGAGAGAGAGGGAAGAGAAGAAGAAATAGGAACAAGAAGAAGGGCAAGGTGCAATGACAAAGAAGATTGCGCCCATACAAGCTAAGGAGTTAGAACAACCAGCAAATGAAGAAGAGGGTGAGAAGTTGCAGGATCGGGAACTTGCTCAAAATATTGAGAAAATGTTTGAAGTAATGGACATGGAGTTGGCATAGGAGTAATAAGACCAAGATACCGACCTCATGCCCAAAGCACCTAAGGTCACCCTATAATCTCCACCACCTCCAGTATTAGAAGCAACCCTGAGTGAGCAAGGAGAGGATTTTGTCCTTGATGATGATCTGGTGATGGATGTGTACAATATATCATTTGACAAGTTGTAGCAGAATATTGTACAGGCGCAGAGAAATAATTTCCTTGATGATCATGCATCACCTACATTTATGAAGGAAAGGGTGATAGTGTCAAATGTTAGAAAACATCCAACTGCCATGGTCAATACCACTATGGTTTTTGCAGGAGCCACGAGCTCAAATGTCAAGTTCTTGTTAGTAGAGAATGAACATATGCCAAAGAACTTGCAAGCAGCCATGTAGAAGGCATAGCAATCTATAGGATCCACTATGACAGAGATGAGGAAAGTGATACTTGATGAAGTATCAACTCTTGAGGCCACCATGTGGAAACTCTATGAAGGATTTGTCACTATGCATAAGGCGGTTGTCAATCTACATGGTTTTTGATAAAGGAGCATAAATATTGTCCAAACTCTCAAGGAAATACGAGCTGCTATTTCACATGTACAAGAATGAACAATGAGGTACAAGGGATCCCTGCTTTACTTTCATATGATGATGAATTCGTAGACAGAGCTAGAAAAAGCACGGATTCGGATGTTGATCCAAAAATATGAGTAGCTCTCCCCGTTCATTAGTAACATACACGTTTATGATGAATGACTATTTAGGAGTTTAGATGTCATGGTGAGGAAACACAGGATACCATCAATTGGTTCCCTCACCCAAGCCATTGAGAAGAACCAAGTTCGGTTGGAGGTTGACAAGTACATGGAGCAGTTGAGGCGAGATGCCACTAGTGATGACTTGGAGCTTATCACAGAAAAAATGCAGAAATACATTGATGGTCCTGTCGTACTCAAGACCATGCTAGACATGCTTCAAGATGAGTTGGACAAAGTTTCCAGGGCCATATACTCAGAAGCTATGGAGGCAAGAATCTGTTTCTAGAAAGAAATCACCAAGCAGTTTGGTGACACCATAGTACAATATCGAGCTTGGTATCAGTTCGTCACCAAATATCATAAAGAAGATGTTTCCGAGTTGGTCTTTCCCCAAGCTTTTGAGTCATATTGCTTTGTCTGGTTAGGCTAACTCCAACCTATTTTTTCCCACATGGGTATATATGTAAAATGTATATTATTTGTAAATATGTTGTAAGTGAAATTCCAAGTGTCATTAGTGGAATGTGAACAGTCACTATGTAATTTAAATATTTATTTGTAAAGAAGTTGAAGAATCATGAGGGTAGTTAAAGAGTCAAAGGGAAATGTCAAGGGTCACCCAACCCTTTGTTATAAATAGAACCTCATAACTCATAGAAAGGGCTTTTGGGAGCCAAGTATTGTGACAAGCATTGGCTTCTCCACAACGCAGAGCAAGTATACTTCTTTGGAGGAGCAAGCAGTGTTGAATGCAATGTTCCACTATTGGGGCTAGTGGTTGTCAATGGTATATGTATGGGTGAAAATTTCACTTATAATAATAATAACTAAGCCAACACACTTTCATGCATATGTTGTAACTTATTGTAGTTGGACTATTTTGGTTTCTTTAGCAATGTATGTTGTTTATCTTACACATTTTCTTATGAACTAATTTGTATACAATTGTATGAATCTTGTTGAATGTGACAGTTGAATTAACCTGTCACTTAGGTTTGTGGATTATTCCTCTTCTAGCTTGTGATTCCATTTCGCTCGTGTGTACCTTTCAGGCTACGTACTATTATAGGTTTCTAACGGGCACACTTCCTTTTCCCCTCCATGTGTTAGAACCCCCATGCATCTCACTTGACTCGTTGCAAGGTCACACACTTGCTTCTAACCAAATTCATCATAGTTATCTCTGCGAGCTATCGTGGTCAAGGCACTACATTACCACTCATTGTTGGCACTCCTACTCCAAACGGCCTAAAGTTTAGTTGGGACTTCTTACAGAGCAGATCACCTGAATGTTGGCATGTCCAACACCGTCAACACATATTATATGCATTTATATTATGCTCGGATGAATTACAACTCGGTTTGGTTATGAAAATTAAGATCTAAAGGAACTTGTACATGCATAAGCATACAAATTCAAATATAAAGGGAACTTGTATATAAAACTATTCATAAGGAATTCTAATTTTAATGCTTGCACATATTTCAAAATAAAACAATTTAGTTGGCCTTTACATTAATCATATTCAAAGGTATTTTGAAGTGTTGATTTGAAATTCCATGAGATTTTTATACTTGTAGCTTTGATAATTGAAGGGACAAAGTATGTGTTGGGAATTTTGGGTTGGATCTAAACTGGTCATATTAAACTTATTTATTTCTTTATGCAGATTCAATTCAAAAATAAGAACTGTGGTCAAGATTATTTCAAAAGGGCTTATACTATGTAACCCTTCAAAATAAATTTGAAGGGCAAACTTGTGAATTATTGTGATTAAAATAACATCAATCTTGATTTTAATTTTTTGGATTGTGGGAGTGAGAAAATATCTCAAAAGCCATATCATTCATATTTGATTTGATTTGACACACAAGCTTCTACACCACATGTTTAGTTTCATATCTAAATAGAACCTTTTTTTCAAAATATATTTGATTTGATAAGTGCTAGTTCCATAAGAATTTGAGTTTGGGATTTTCAAAATAATATAATTATTAAAATTTTGTCTCGTAGCTTCATTTTGAGTATTGGTTATGAAGGGACTTGTCATATAATAATAATTCAATTTTTATGTAGATTGAAATCTAAAAGGGACTCATGAAAAGGGGTATTTTGAAGAGGCTGTTCCTTTGAAAAGTGATAGTTAGTTATTTCCATGCTGAGAGTGCAATAATTTGATGAATATATAATTTGAGTGAAAGCATTGTTATTGCACACTTAGAAGATTTGGAATATTTATTTTGGTTTATATTTTGCAATAGGAGCTAGTGCAGGATCACATTCGAATTGGATGTTTCCTTGTGCATGGAGTGTGAGAGGATTTTACAATGTGTGGAATGACTAGGATCTCAGCTCCTTTGTCCTTCAAATATTGAGTTTACATATGCTTGGTCAATGATCAAGTTTCTGTTTAATCAGTATCTAGGGTTCACATTTTGATAATTAAGGTTTTCCCTTTACTTGCCAATAATTAGAGTTTAATCTGGATTTTCTTTCAAATTCCATTGAATTGGAGAATTAATGTTTATGGATTCATTTCTAAATTTTTCTTTTGAGTGTAGGATTAGAGATTGACTAGTGCAGGAATTCGAAGGTGTGAGCAGTGTCCAAATTAGATTAAGGTTTTGTTTTGTAGGTTCTGAAAGTCTCTCTCTGGGATTTCTAGTGCTGCATCTCAAAGTCCACGAAGCCTAGATTGATAATTAATGGTGGTCCATTAATCCACCATATACTACATCCAACAATATTATTGTGTCTAACTGCTTCTAGAGCTAATACCATGTAAGTTATCGGATTGGTCACAAGAATTCAAGATAATCCCAATGAGACTCATCTTAATGTTGCAAAGAGGGTCTTAAAGTACCTTCAAGGCACTCTTGATTATGGATTATGGTATCCCAAAGGAAAAAAATTCAATTTGATTACTTTTACTAATGTTTATTGGGCTAGTATTATTGATGACAATAAAAGTACTTTAGGAGTAGCTCACTTTTTGGGAGATTGTTTGGTTTCTTGGGAAAGCAAGAAACAAATATCCATCTCTTTGTCCACAACTGAAGTTGAATATATAGCAACAACCACTTGTTGTACACATATATTATGGATGAAGAAAACTCTTCAAGGCATGCATGTTGAGTACAAAGAGCCTCTTCCCATCATGGTAGACAACACAAGTGCAATAAGAATCTTCAAGAATCTGGTTCTCCATTTTAATACCAAGCACATTGTTATAGGCCATTTTGTCACATTTGGTCAATAGGCCTACAAACTGGATCCATCATCATCCATGAGCACCTTATCATCATCCCTACACAAAGCCCTAAGCATGAATCTCTCAAATCCTTGAGTTTTTGACCTTCACTACTTCATTTTAGTGCTTTTAAGGCCCAACACCTTAGTCCTTTAGGGACCTTCTTTGAGTAGAAGGTTTCTCTGTTCCACACCTGCTCTGATCAGAGCAAGTTTTCCCTTATTGGGGGCACGTTAATCAAGAAAATTCAGAAAAAAAATAAAAAAAGATCTTGAAGCTTCCTCTTCGAGAAGCTTCTAGGTGTTGTTACAACTATTTACCTTGGATAAGAACTTCAAATCCCCTACCTTGGAGTTTTAACCTCTTATACATTGAGTTAATCCTCCCAGCAAGAGTGGATCCCAAACCTAGATTGCTAAATGGACAATAATTCCTAAACTACCATCCTTTCCTATATATTTACTTCTATCTAGAAGCTAGAGGTTGGATTTTGGAGATTAATCAGACCCTTGTGTTGTTTCTTTGACCATAAGAGAGAAATCATTCCCATGCATTAGGGTGGCTTTGAGGTGTACATTATGGCAAGGAAGGACAAGTAAACTTGGGAGGTTCTCTACTAGATCGGCTTCCACATTTGGTTGTAAACTATATCCTCTCCATATTAATACAAAGAGTATATTGTGTTACTACATGTTTTATGTTATTCTTATGTACATGTGTTTCAATGCTATGTTGATCCATTGAATAGAATGATTGGATAATACTACATAGATTTCATAGATGTTTGGCTTGTGTTGTTTGTTTGTGCAAGTTATAATTATAGCACTAAGATCTATGGTTGGAGCTAGCAATCTAGGAGGAGAGAAGAGCTTGCGACGAATCACAAGTAAGTCATCTTTCCATTCTACAATTCTTCTAAGGAAAACTTTATAGTATTTGATTTATTTTTTTCTAGACTAGACCACTAGGTCTAGGGAAGATACTTCTGTCCGCAGTCGTAGATTCTGCATAACAAATTGGCAACTCCACTAAGGATCGATTCATTCCCTTAGTGTTTTCCTTCACTTTTTCCCTTTTTACATGTCTTCATAAGACCTTTAGTTTCTCACTCATCTTGAATTGACCCTAGTATGACCCTTCTTTGAGCTTCGTTTGAATTTTAGTGTCATAAAATCCTTTTTCCCTAATCAACACAACCCTTAGTCTGCTGACATAGCATTGCAGAGCACCCTAGTCTTCTCTATGTCTGCTCTACAAAGCACGGTAGCCCTTTAGGCACCTGCATTGACCCTAGTTGCATGTAAAAAAATTCCTTTTGTTGCCTTTATTTCTTATTATATTTGTTCCTATTGGTTCTCCTTATGTCCCTAAGTGTATTTTTGTCTCTCAATTGCCTTCACTTGGTTTAGTTTGGGCTTTTATAGCCTTTGATGAGAATTTGTTTGGATTTTCCTTTGTTCTTTTAAATTAGGCCATTAGAAAATTGATTGCTTTTTCATTGGGTTTCTTGAAGGAATTGGTGTTTCAGTCATCTTTCTGAATAATTTCTTTTATCAGTGATTAGACAAATTTCTTAGTTTTCATCTAAAAGTTAAGTGGAAATGAAAAGAAAAATCTTATGCATCATGAATTGCATATAGGGCTTTGATTTTGATTAGAATAGTGAATTTGTAGAGATCGGTTATTGCATCACTTGTTTTTTGTATTGTTCATTGATTTCTTCTTTCCCTACTTAGCTAGGCCTTTCATTGTTAAAAGGAAAATGAAAATAGTTATTTTCATCATATTATTTGCATTATGGGTGTTTTCAGGTGACATCGAGGTTTGAGCCTTGAAAACTAAAATTTAATTCAAGATAAACTTTAAAATCTATTGAATCAACCTAAGGAGAATTTGTAACATTAACGCAAACATCTAGAGGTCTAGGATAGAGACGTGTTTCAATGTCTTTAAATGTAGGAGCTATCATTTTTTTCAACTTTGCATTTCGGGGGTGATATCTCGTTCCACGTACGTAAGTGTATCAGATCGTTCTCCACATACCTCTGGGTATATTATATGGCACTCCACACATGATAAGTATATGGGAACACTCTCATCATACAATTACGCATTAGATAGCACTACTACGAACTGCACTTCCATGTATCTCTGGGTATATTTTGGAAGTCCACACTAGGTTGTTATCTTTCCCTAGGTAACTGAGTTGGCCACCTTATACACTATGATACACTGAACACAGGATTCAGGGAGATTGTCGACCCGTACTTAAATCCTTGGTTCTCCATGGTGGTATATTACAGTTCACAATTTCTTCGTAATCCTCTTTTCCTAGTTACCCCTTTTTTTTATTTGTGTCTTTAATTTCTAAAATCAATTATTTAACTGCAAAACAACATCCTTACCATGGAACAAATCCTCAGTATATCTAAGGTTGAGACTAATGGAACAATTTCATGATTCTACCAATCAAGAAAACCCACATGACGTGAATCCTACCCCTTTTCCTCCTTTTGGAAATATTGGTGCTCCTTATATGGAAATGTTGTCCCTTCTTGGATTTACCATTGGTTTTCTAGTCTGGTTGTTTTCGACCCCTATGCTTCTGAATGTCCAAACTTCTCCTCAACCAATTTATCCTCCACCTGAACAATATCAACCTCAAGTTGATCCTAATGTTGACCCTTTTCCTTATTCACCTATTTGGTCTAATTTCTCTTCTTCTCCTTTGTCTCGTGAAAGCCTTAAAGTTAGTAAAAAGGTGGATAAGAAGAAAAAGAAAGGGAAGAAGAAGAATAAGAAGAAGAAAACTAAGTAAGGGGAAACCAAGAAACCATTTCTACCAACACAACTAGTATGGAGAAACTTTCCAATCAGCCCCGCAAAGTTAAATTCCCTTGCAAGCTTTGTAAGGGTGACCACCTTCTTAGAGATTTCCCTAGTATTCCCAAGGTGTTAGAAGTGTCATCCATAGGCTCACATCAACATTGTCATTAGCCTCTGGAGATCATGTTGGTGAGAAACCTTCAACTAATGATAGTAAGGCCCCTGGAAAAAAGGGTAAAGTCAAATTTCCCTATAGATTATGTGAAGGGAATCATCCTATTCACCTTTTATCTTATATGGATGAAGCCTCAAAAGTGTTGGAAAACCTTATAGCTTATTAGCCTCGTCTTTCAGTTGGTTATCGAAATATTTCTCCCAATCCTCCACTGGTTGATGAAGTGATTGATAAGAGTGTGAATCCAATCAATCCCACTCTCTCTGACTGTGAATCCGATGAGTTCATTCATAACCAATCATTGGTTGAGAAAATGCTTGACCTAATTCCACCTTCAGTCGATCGTACTTTTCCTGTATAGAGTGAGTTTCATACCACTCAGGTTCTTTTTGTTTCTTCATATTCAAATTAACTAGGGGGAAATCCTCCCATTCCAATGGCACAAGGGGACAATCCTCTCATTCCCACAACATAAGGGAGCAGTTCTTTCATTCCCATAACACAAGAGGGTAGTTATCTCGTTCCCACGACACCCCCTCTAAGTAGTATGGTCACTTCCTTTGATTGGATTCAACTAGAAGAATATCTTCTTCCTCCTTATGGGCCCTTCTCGATCATAGTACAAGATTATAATATGCTCTTACCTAGCACTGTCATAGACAAACACACATCTGTTAGTATTTTGTCTTCAACTACTTTGCAATATTTCTGTTCTCAATAGCTTGTGCCCATTACCCAGAATCCGTTGGATTTTAACAGAGGAACCAATAAACTATTAGGGATCCTTCCTCAATTTCTTATTACTTAAATATTGTCTATAAATATGTTATGTTAGTCCAAGGCTCTTTGTATTTTAATTTACTCCTTGTGCGTGGCTATACTTACAACATGGTATCTCTTTTATTTTGACTCTTTCGTGTGATGTGTTTCCCACATGAAGGAAGAATCGTCACAATTGACCAGCTTTCATTCATTAGTCCTAATATGAATCCCAATCAACAACCTCCCCTAAATGGTCCTTCTATGCAAGTGGTATCTTCCCCACCACGGATTAATTATGTGGCAACCTGTTCCATGCCCGTGTCTACAAATGATCTAGTAGGCAAAGTAGTGCGTCATATAGTGGGGGAATTGGAGTCTGATATTTCCATTGGATCCTTTGATACCTTCCAGAGTTTTTTTCTCCCATTTGAGGAGAAATTATTGGAATTCATGGCCCTCTGTAGGTCATGAAACAAGGTCCTGGAGAAGATTCCCTTGTCTTGTGTCAAGCTCCTTAAAAATGAAACAAGGCCCCATGATTAGAGTTCTTCTCTTGTGTCAAGTTTATTAAAAAATGAAATAGATGCCCTCCTAATTCGAGTCTTTGATTAGATCTCATAAATTCCCAGTCATGTCTTTCACTTGATATTGTAAATAAACATTCATTCCATCCACATGTTTGTAACCAGTTGCCTACTTAGGTGAATGAAATGAAGCTTGTGTACCTAAAATTGAGTCATTATGCTTGGGGCATCAAAACTTATTTCAAGCATAGTTTTTCTCTATTTCAAGATTGTGTAAAAATGAAACCACTCTCAAGCATAGTTTTTCTCATGTTTCAAGATTTTGAAAAAAAGAAATCGTCTTCAAGTATTCTCAAGCATATTTTCCACATGTTTCAAGCTTGTGTAAAAACGAAACCATTCTCATCCTATCTCTGGTGATTTCCATTTCTATCATCTTGTTTATGATAGATGAACCTCGGTTTTCTCTTTCCATCGTCACCATCTTCTTGGACGATCATACATTTTCACTCGATTTGTGCCCTTTCATGAGGAACCACTATGATGAGCGGTATTATTAGACAACATAGTGACCTCTACATGTTTTGAGCAGTTCCATCATGATCGAAACCAGTTGTTACACTTTATACCACTCGTTCCTCCAGGAGGAGTCCTCTTACAGCTCTTTTCAGACTCCCAAAACATGAAAATATTACCGATCAATTGTCTTTTAAAAATTGTTAAGTAAATGAAAAGACATCTACTCAGTATAATTTTAACCTTTTTCTGAAATGAGATAGAAAAAATACAAAAATGGAATACCTTTTTCAAACATGGCTAAGAGGTTCTCCTGAGCATTTTGTTTTCTAACTTTTTGGACTCAAGAGACTATCTACGAAAAAGAACCTTTGGAGTTTTCTTTTTCACCTCTTTTTTAAAATCTCTAAACATGAAAATGATGTCGAGTTAGACCTTCATTGGACTCGTTAAAACATCGAACAATGATGAAGTTGTCAAACATAATGGGACTGAACCACTCCTTCTCAGGGTTCGTTAAACATACTTGGAGGGATTCATCCGAAGGATGAACTTACAAATCAAGCATTTGTTATCCTTCTCAAGCTTGTTAAAAAATAAAGAGGTATCGACCAAAAATGATTGAGGAAATTGGAAAAATGGGATACTCTACCTATCATGGAAACAAGCCACTTTTGAACACGAAAATCTTCCACTTCATCTTCGTGACTATTAGGTTGGGAAATTTGTTTGTCTTTGGTTCATGATAGCATTTTAGAGCTTCTATTTTTGGTTTTGTGTCAAAATTTCCAACTCCATTTAGTGTCCCTGATGTGTTCAAGAGAATTCATTCAGTTAATATTTGTTATAATACTCTTAAGCCTTCATTCCATGTATGTCGTTCTTGAACCAGTTCCATATCAAAGTCTTTATGTCTTGAATCATGATACATGTTTCATGTCGTTCATGGGGGATATATCAAGGCCCTCCTATGATGGGTCTCTTCGTGTCAAAATCGGCTTATCCAAGAAGTTGAGTTGGAAACTCTTATTTCAGTACCTTGGGGATTGCATACATCAATGACAAGTTTCCTCGCTCTCGGAAATAGGTTTACAGAATTGGCCTTCGGCTGACTTATTTTTTGTGGTGTTCAAATTCAACTCATTCATTCACACCATACAGATTGTATTGCATATGTTAACATCTTACATCATTGTTTGGTAATCAAATAGTGTTTCCCATGTTTGACTTCAAATCCTTTATTCACATGGTTATACTCATACACTGGATGATTGAGTGAACGAGATAGAAGACCCGAGATCTAGTTCCATCCATCCAAGATGAAATTTCAAGATTAATACAATATCACGATGTATTATGGCTATGATCATATAGACATTCATCCAAACATGGGTACACCTTTTATCATTAGAGGACATATCTACTTAATCATTGTACGTGTAATGTTACCTTATGTTCTAAGCATGGGTATGCCTCCCTCAACAAAGATATCGTGATGTAAATGTATTGTAATAGATGATGATCTAACCATTTTTTCTTAATCCAAAGGCGATATTTCCAAGGATGATGATGATTTGCTGCGAGGTGGCCATGTTGGAGAGGAATCTAAAGCAAGCAGGAATGAAGGGAAATTGGCCCAAGAGGTATGGATGGCAGGGGGCGGGCTTGGAGGATTCCCTTCGATAGCTTCCATTGTTGGGTAGCTTCAATTCCTCTCGACACAGTTTGCAGACCTTGCTAATTATCACCATGATGATCAGAATGAGGTCATTAGTTTTTTGAATGACTTTCAATGGAATCAATGGGACTTAATGGATCATGTGGCCTCAGTCTAGTGTATCCAAAGGCAAATCCACGATAGGTTGGACTATATCGAGGGATGCCTTGGACATCTGGAATATCATGCACATGACGGTGCTCCTCTTCTGGACTAGTCGGGTAATCAACGTAATAGGATTCCTCTAAACTATTTGATGTCGGGTTACATTTGTATTTTTCTATCTTTTTTGTGCCTCTTTTATGGTTTCATATGTAAAGCTATTAAATTTTGGTCTAAAAGACGATATTTTTGTACATCCCCCATGGACAATAAATCCAGTAGGAGCGAAGCGGGGAAGAATGTGATGACCAAATATATCATGTACATCATTTTGATGAATTAATATAAAATGTTGACCAACAAAACAAATTACTTTTTTAAATAAAATTTCATTTTATATATTTTATAAAATTCATCTAACTTGTTTTTCTAATCTCATTTTTTAAAATAAAATTAAGATCATATTAAAATTTAATTAGTATTGTATTAAAATTAAATTAAATTAATAATAAATATCAATTTTATATAATTAGTTTTAACTCTTTTTCCTTTTTTTTTGTTGGGTAAGATCAACACCAAGGCCCAACGCATATGTACAAATTTATGAAAGTATTACTTATACTATATGAATTTGAAAAAAATATATAATGAAACAATATATTATATTTACATCTGATGTATAATACATTAGTTTTCTATATATATAATATAATATATATATATATTGGTTATGTGGAATTCATGGAGAGGGATTGAGAATAGAAACTATTTGTGAAGGATAAAACCTATCACACAAGTTAAAGAAAAAGGAAAATATCATAAAAATACATACATATATAAAAGTGTCAAAGATCATCCATACACCTCCTTGAGACTTCATTGATTGTATAGGGAATTGATACACTCTGTAGAATGGCCATGTTCCAATACAAACCTAGCATTCAAAGTTGATTTGATCTCCGAAGGAACGTCATGGGAAAAAACAAACATTAAATACTTTTACATGATTTTTAAGTTAGAAATGTGATCATTGTGAAGCTATTAAGATAAAAAATCACAAAAGATTTAAATGAGCCAAGAAAAGTCTTCATAATATCACCTACACAGTCTCATTCACCACAACAACCTCTAATAGAACAAAAGGCCCTACAACTCCTACTTTTGGTAAAATATAGTTTTATATTCTTATAACTTTATATGTTTTCTTTTTGGGATATGATTTTTAAGATGGAAAATATAATTCAATTTTATAAACTCAATATTTAGCCATGGGAAAGTGATTCCATCCAGAAGAACTTTTTGACTTTTGCATATAAAGAAGTAAGGTTGAGGATGAAAAGGTTTAGATCTCAATTCATTAATATTAAAGTGTGTGTGAATTTATCTTTACTTTTTACTATACTTACATTTCATTCTCATCTTAAATATTTTTTATTTTCATTCTTCCATATATCTCTTTCCTTTAGGTTGTCATAGGTTATAAAAAGTTGATTTCCCTTCATTTTTCATAATTTATAGATGTATATAGAGCATGTGAGAGATAGAAGATTCAAATTATAAGCCCAATTTTATGTTATAGTTTGTAGGAGACAAACATTTCGATTAGGTTGCGTATTTGTTTTATGTTTAGTTTATCTAGTGTTATCTATTTTACAATGGGTGTTTGAGTACATGAGTGTTGAAAAGTGTAACTAGTTTTGGTCTTCATAATGACATGTGCAGTCATGATTTTATGTATTTGATGTAAAGAAGAAAAATAAAAATTATTTATCAATGCTTGAGTCATGAGTTTCATGTTCAAGGAATTTTATTTTTAGTTGAATCTCCCATTGTGAGTTATTAGGTTAGTCATCATGTAATAAAATATAATGAGTAAATGTCAAAGATTGAAGACCCATTTGGGCATATTAGTGAAGTAAATTGTGTTACAAACCCTCCAAGACCTTGTCACAAGTTCTACCTCATGGCTTCCTTCAAAGAGACGAAGATCATTCTTCTCAAGCATGTCAACCTAGTCATGAAGGGTAAGTCAACCTACTATTCATGGACATACTACTATAAATAGAAGAATCAACCTCAATTGTATGGCATCAATAAAGGATCTGAAATACATCAAGAAGTGGGAAGAACTAGCCTATAATCTAGTGAAGCAAGGAGAATGTGTAGCTAAGATATTCTAGGTCTATTTTGGTCAATTCCTCCTACATGTGCAAAGAAAAGAAGTATTGTCTACTGCTAAAGGAAGCTGAGTTGTTACAGTTTTCTTACAAGATTGAATCAAGGTAGAAGAAAAGGTCTTTCATCAAGTCAAGTTAAAGGAGAAATTCATTATGTCCATGAAAATAATCTCAAGAGATCAAATCACCATCTATCTCTCACACGTGCTGCAACTAGGGTTTCTGTAGAGGCTGAGGGTTGCAGGTTTGAACTAAGAATCCAAAGTATGAAGAGAATTTGAGATATAAAGTGAATCAAGTGATTTTACCATCATTGACTCAAGGAAGAAGAAAGGAGACTTGTGACTTGGTCTTAGAGAGGTTAATAGGTTAAGGGTCTTAGTCTTCGAATTTGTCACTTGAAGATTCTATAAGAAGAAGAATTTTTTTGGGTTTTCCTCTCAAGTTGGAGAGATTTTGGCCCTGGTTGATCACCTAAATTTTGTGTCTCTTGTCTCTATATCGTTTATTCTTAGGTAGTAATTTGATTAACAAGATCACTATTATAAATCTAGGTAAATAGAAGATCTTAATTTAAAGAAGTTAAAAACATTCACAAACAAATATTATCAAATAGAAATCTCCTAATACTAATGCCCTAGATTTCTCAACATGGTATCATGGCTAAGGTGACAAATCAAAGAAGGGAAACTCATCAAGGGACACTCAAGAATTCAAGGATAGAAAATTTAGAAGGGAAACAAAGTAGATCTAAATATAATCTCATTCTCAAGGCATTTTGAAATCAATGTGTACATCATATTCTTGACGGAAGTGGCAAAACCCTAGATCGATTAGAGAATTATACGCTAGAATATTTCTTGGGATCCTCTTCATCATCAAGGGAAGATACCACAAAACCTACCTCTACTCAAGTTGAAGATATCTAAAAATTAACCTTAAGTCTACTCATCCAAGAGAATCAAGATCAAGGATGCCATCGTCATCATTAACAAGGACATTGCCATCATCATCAATGAGGACGTTGTCATAATCATCAAAAGGTCTAAGGTAATATCTCTCTTTTTTGAGCTTAGGATGAATCTTAAGAACAAACTTTCTATTGTCAATAATCATCATAAAATTAAAAGAGGAAGCAAATGGAAGAATCATCTTCTCAAGTAAGTATATTTATGTCTACATCTGAATTTTTCAATATGTCTTTTTGCAAACAAAGCAACAAGTTGGTTGGGGCTTCAAACTTTCTTGCATGTAAGAAGAGGGTAGATCTGAATCTCATTGAAAATGAGGTCATGGAACATGTTAAGGGATCAATCACCAAACCACCAAAGGGATATTCTCAAGCACTTGCAAGACATATGAAAGGAGAATTAAGGGCTCAAAGGATTCTCATAGAGTCCATCAAGGATCACATCATTCCCTATGTGTCAAAATTTGAAACATCAAAAGAAATATATGACAAGATTGTGGAGTTGTTCTTTGTAAGTACTGTAGGTGAAGTGATCTCACTAAGGCAAGAAATCTAGAAAATTAATATATCAAAAGAAGAAGGAATAACCTCATATTTTATGAGGATATCTGAAATAAGGGATCAATTACAAGAATTGGGAGAGATAATATCTGACAGAGAAATGACTACAATATTTCTCAATGCACTACCAGAAGAATGGGGCAACTTCTCGTCAAGTATATATGGTGAAAAGGAAGCCACTTCATTAAATGAAATATGGTCACTATGTAAAATTGAGGAATCTAGGTTGAAAGAAAAATAAAATGTAGGATCAAATGAATAAAATCAAGCATATGCTGCTATGGCAAAGAGAAAAGGGAAGTTTGGAAAATTTGGTCCTCAGAAACGAAGGAAGAATATGGAAAAGGTTCAATGTTATGAATGTCAAGAATATGGGCACTTTAAAAGATATTGTCCTAAGATTAATAAGGACAATGAAAAAAGAGGAAGTGAAGAAGCCCATATTACTAAATAAGTAAAGGAAGCCGAAAAGAAGAAATCCGTGAAGGAGGAAGTAAAATATCTCTACTATGATTGAGATAGTCTTCCTCATCCAGTTTCTTTTCAAGTCTCTATTCTCAATTTTTTTGTTATATAGCCACCATGGTAGGAATCACTTAGAAGCATAATAGGATGCCACATGGCATCATAGAAGCATACTATTGAAGGCAGGATCTCATGACATTATCTTAGAATAAGCATGAAAGATAGCTATGGCATCCACCTATAGAAGGATGTAGCTCTTGGTAATATCATTCGAGGCATGCGTAGTTCTTACGGGAGGAAGAAAGTGATCTAGTACAAAAAATCATCATACATAACTCAAGAGAAGCATTTTTCGAATGAGGATTATCATGATCCTCCTTCGGAATCTTCAATGTGGAAGGTTCACCTTCTTATAGGAGCAAGTGTTTCACTGAGAATTCCACCTTGTATGTGATTCATGAAGTAAAGGTATGATATCATAAGATGCAAAGCAAGGGGATTGAAATTTATTCAATCAAGGAAGTTTTTAAACGAAGTCTAGATTATCCAAAAGAAGAGATGAGGTGTGTATGCATATGTTTGGGTAAAATTGAGTCATGTCATATCGTTGCAGGGATAAGTGCTCCATCTTGAGAGTGTGATCAAAAGAAAGGATCTCCACCTTTGAAAGGATGTAGGAAGGAATGGGTCACATATTGACTATATAATAGGTCCTCATATGGAATATGAGATGGTTGACAAAATTGGAAGAAATATTTTCAGAATTTCCTGGAAGAAATGTGTGAAGAAAGGAAGGAAGAGATCATATAATTCAACTATGGAGAAGGAAATAAACATCCAAGGAATGGAAGATTTGACTATGATATTTCCATGGGAAAGATATGAATACCTTTATGAAGTCTCAAAAATAAAGAAACCCTTGACATTATATATCTTGTTGGAGATGTGTCAATGTGTATGAAGGATGCTGATGCAAATAGGAAGATGTCATGATGAAAGACCATCACAAAGGTAATCTTGATTTAATGATTCATTTTTCTAATTTTTGAACAATATCTGGATGGGTTGCCGCAGGGCTACCAAAGGAATAACTAATGCTAATGTGGAAGGATGAAATTTCCTTAAGGAAACATGACATGAAGAAGGTAGCAAAGCATGACGGAATCCCAAGTATGGACAAATGGATCACTTTTTGTTGAAAAAAATGATGAAATGCCTGACATAAATGAAAGTGATGGATGGTATGTGCCCTACAAAGAAGTCCCAAAGGCTGAAGACTCCTTAAGAAAGAAGAATAAGAAATTCATGACATCGAAAGAATGATTTCTACAAGCAGTTGTTCATCCTATAGTTTCCAATTTTAAGGAGGGGCTCCTGTCACGAGCTTGCTACTTGCTGCATCTCTTCGTTCTTCTCTGATAGCCAATTCCTGGTGAACCAGTGGTGAACCTACTCAGAACTTTCACACTCTGACGGCCTTAACAACGACTTCCTCACCTAACAACGGCCTTGGTGTCCCTTCGTTTCTTTGGCCAACTTCCTGTGAACTTCCTATGAAAGCTCAGAGAAAACTACTACCACAACAGTCTATATAAATGCATAGAGATACTCAATAGCGGAAAGGTGTACTCATTTTATTGCAGAATGGATGAAATTTTATAGAGAGAAATTCTTTATATAGATTGACTATCTTTGCTTTTACTGGACTTTATACCATTCATAAAGAACAAGTAATACCGGAGGCTACCTAGCGAAAGATAGGCTTTGCCTCAGAATGAAACTTGACTCATATACAGACTGGATGACTCTCTAATGGTTCAGCCACTTCAGGTTCTCACTAGTGCCAAGCACAATGATGCGCAGGCTCCCAAACCACCTAAGGACTTGAGTGTTTTCTCATGATGCAAGCAGATCAGAAAGATCGCCCGTAGATGCAGAGCAGGAGAGGCACTCGACACAACACACAAAGACTCAAACTAACTCAAAATGTGAATGCCTTGGCAATGAGCCTTACCCTCCTTATAAAGGAAGTGAGGGGGGACAAACATTACTGTGGGTCATCCGTGAACTGACCTAAAGGTGGATGGAATCATAGCTTTTTGGTACCGCCAGGGCAACGTCCGCACAAATATTCCAATCCGAAAGGTGGATGGAATTATTGCTTTCGGGTAATGCCAGGGTGTCATTCGTCTAGCCGATTCCTGTCCGAAAAGTAAATCTTACGGAATATATTTACACAATACAAAGTGGATGATTTTATCAAAGCCCACGAGAAAATTATGAAATCAACAAAACAAAGTGGATGCTTTTCCGTAAAAGCCCACAAGAAAATTTTTTAGTTCATTATTTACACAATGGAGGCTTTAGTACAGCAAAGCCCACGGGAAATCTGGTCACAATTAGGCCCTTGTGACTGGTACTTATTACAATGTCAGAATATTGTTAGTCCAGGGAATCTATCTCATCTATACAACATTTCATCCCAGGCTTTAGTATATATCCTGCGGACGATCATTGGTTTCCCTAGAACAATCTGGTGTTGTACTTTTGTCATGACAAGCCATTCCAAATGCTCTCTCATGTATTCTTCAAGAGAATTATTATAAGGAAATTACCTGTGAGTGGACCATTCTCCTTCTGTCATGTCTTTAACAGTCCTGTAAATGGGGTGAATGCAATCTTCAAGGTCCTGCTCAAGACATAGATCACAATGGCTTCTACAATATTGTTCATGCCATACGGGGTCCATTGTTGTTCTGCTAATGGCGTAATCGGCCCACCAATTTCTAAACCATTCACATTGCTGATACCCTTGATAATGGCCAATGGTGCTGAACTTTAGTTTTATATAGTGAGTGCCTTCCCTGTCATCAACATTGAGGAAGTCCAACCATAATTGCTCGTATTCTGCAAAATTGTACATCGTATAGGGGAAGATAATCTTTGGATCATTTCTTGGCCATTGGGCAGCTGACTGTGTTCGGTAATGTCCTGGCCCATTCCAGAGATACCTTGTTCTTTATATGCAGACATACCTTTCATGTATACCCGTGTTGGGTCCTCCATGATACCAGATGGTGGCAATATCATGAAAATTCTACTCCAAGGCTCGCTGTGCAATGTCAGCATTTCTCTATGCATTGTCATATATCATATCATGGATCCACTTTCTACCTTTTGGGTATACTTTTCTTTCGGGCACAAAGTGTTGTATGTCAGTGTGGGGCTGCAGATGGGCATCCAGGACCTTCGTTTTTCTTAGCTGCCAAGTGGGCTTCCAATTTATTTTGTATTCTTCCCAGTCTTGATTATCTGGGATGGTCCTGAGTACTTCTTGCTTTTGATCTTGGTTCCACTCAGTGATGATCATCATGACATGTTCTCTGTCTTAAATATATTCCCTGATAAGAAAATCAGGGAGACTGTTGTCTTTTCCTCTAATATGTTCCACCTGAAAATCAAAATTTGCAAAAAGAGCTTGCCATCTGGAAAACATGGCTTCTCCGGCCTTCTTGATGTCTTTTGTTAATACCTTCTACAAAGCAGATGCATCTGTTCTAAGCATAAAAGATTTATTAATGAGATAAACTTCAAACTTACTGATGCAGTTCCATGCTGCCTTTCCCTCTTTATCTATTGTGGAGTAATTTAATTCGGCTGGATTCCAAACTCATGATGCAAATTAAACAACTTGCTCTTCTTTTCCAACCTTTTGCTTTAAGACTCCACCCCATCCAATATTTCTTGCATCTGAATAACAATTTTATGTGCAAGATCATCAACAACATATAAAATAGGCAAAGATTTTACATTGGCCTTGATATTCTGGACTGCTTGTGTACGGACATCTTTCCATTCTGGAGGATTCTTCTTCAATCTTTTATTTAATATTCTTCTGTCACTGGCAGAGTCCTGATAGAAGTTACTGACATAGTTAAGGTAGCCTAAGAACCTCTTTAGTTGGTTCTTGTCTGTGATGACATCTGGAAACTTATCTGCAAACTCTAAATCATGTTTTTGCAGAGAAATCTGCCCATTGCAGATTGTATGGCCTAAAAATTTGATAGAAGTTTGGAACACTTCTATCTTCTTTTTGCTAAGCACTAAACCATTGTGCTTAACCATATTCTTAAATATATTTACATGTTTAAAATGATCATGAATGGTTTTAGAGAATATTAATACATCATCTATATATACAATCAGCCAATCGAAATATGGCTTGAAAATATTGTCCATTACCTTTTGGAACTTTGATGGAGCATTATTTAATCCAAAAGGCATGACGTTCCATTCATAATGTCCTGCTGGTATGCTGAAGGCAGTCTTGAATTTATCCTTCTCAGAAATGGCCACTTGCTAAAACCCTGCTTTCAGATCAAACTTGGAGAACATTTTGGCTCCAGCTATCCTCCTGATTAGATCTCCTTTATGGGGTATTGGGTAGGTGTCATCAGCTAGGACTGAATTTAGAGGCTTATAATTTATGACCAGTCTTGGGATGCCTCTAATTTGTTCAGCTCTTTTATTTACATAAAACCCATAACAGTTCCATGGGCTGTTTGATTCTCTGATCAGCTTTTTTCTGAGGAGCTGTTGGATTTCTTGTTCGCAAAGATCTATGTATTCTTTTCTCATCGGTATTGCTTGAATATTACAAGGTTTACCAGCATATCCTTCCTTGTAAGGGAGATCTACTATGTGCTGCTTCCTATGCCAAAAGGCATTAGGTTCTTCTGAGTAGCAATCTTCTTCAATTTGTCTCTTCAGGTCTTCAATTTTTCTTTTTATCTCGGGCAACCTGAGTTGTTATTCTACTTTCAGAGTATATTTCAGATCCTTTAGATCTGACAATTGAGCTTCAGCTTTGTCCAAATTCTGCACGGCTTGGACCATTGTTGAAATTCTAGGATTTGAAATATAGGGAAGCTCAATTTTCTTCCTTGTCCCCTTGGATGTGGGAACTGAGATAAAATATCCATCTTTTCCTCCTTTGAGTCTGATTGACCCATGAGGTTCTACTGGTTCCAGAAAGACATTACCCAGTATGAAATCTACTGGTATATCAACTACTGTAAACTTCAAATAAACACAGTGAGTATCAAAATAGAGAGAAGCTTTGGGTACTTCATATTGGAGCTTTTTATTACCCAAACCAACTACCTTTCTTTTTGCAGCAACCCAATATTTTGCTGGAATATTTTTCATGTTCAGAATATTTATGTCTGCTCCAGAGTCTAGAAGTGCAATCATTTCAAACATTTGTCCTTTTATGTAGACATTTACTTTAACATGATGTTTCTAATAAGAGATGGTTAACAATCTCATATCTCTAAATCCAAAATTTGTATCCTTCATTCCTTCAGCAACCTGAATCTCTTGGTTATTGCTATATTGAGCAGTATCCCATGGCTGATCATCTTCTTCTTCTTTTGCCACTTGTTTTCCTTTCTTCAGCTCTGCAATTTGAGTTTTTATTGCAGAGATTTCTACCTTGAGATTATGAATCTCACAGCTTACTTCTCCTAGAGTGAGTGATCTCACTCTTTCTGGTTTCTGATGATGCATCTGAAATGATTTTGTATTTCTCTCATACGAGGCATCAATGAATAAGGATTTCTTACCTGATCCTTTTGAGGCTTTGAATTTGAGCTGATCTGTAAAAGATTCAATTAGGCGATTTTTCATGTCTCCTTCCTCCATGGCTCTTATCTGGGATAGAATTTTTAGCTCGTCTTCTTCTGTTGATGCCACGAGGACTTTTTCTTTCTGGGGCTTGGGCTTTTCTTCTTCTTCACTTGATTCACTGAAATATTCAGAATCATATTCATATTGAGCATGACAAGCACATTCTTCGGGATCAGAACATAAACAATCTGAAGAACTAGAATCTGAATATTGTTCTATATGAGCATGTAGTTCTTATGCAGAGGAAGAACTGAAAGAATCATAGGAAGACTCTTCAACCTGATGCTGCTGAGCAATTTCTCTGATTGTAACATTCGAGCAACGTTCTGTTTTGTGTGCTTGAGAACCACATTTCATGCAGAGCATTGGTTCTCTTCTTTCTTGTTTAACTTGTTTGGCTCTCTGAGCAAAGGCTTCAGATTTCTTACCTCTATTTAACTTTGATTCTTCACCTTGTGGACATCTGGAGGATGTATGTCCATTTTTCCCACATAACCAACAAGTGATTTTATTCCACTTTTCTTGTTTTGTGGAATGCAGATGTATGTCTGAAGGATTATAATAATGTGTTTTTGGAACATATTTATAATATCCCTTTCTTTTTCTGGAAGTTTGGCATCTATTCTGCTTGGGATATTTCCTTCTATCCTTTGGATAATTTCTTCCGTTCTTGTAGAAAGTTTCTTTGAACTCTCTCTTTGCTCTTTTCTTAGCTTTTCTTCTTTTGACCAAAGGATCATCTGCTGTAAGTGCATACTTGCTGCAGATGGACTTCTTGTCTAGCAATCTGGAAAGTTTTTCCAGAGATTTATTTACCTTTGAGCTAGTACAAAGACTTACCAGTGTATTTTTAATGTGAGCATATATCTCACCCCATGTGTATGACTCAAAAGGTAACTGGAAGACTTCTTGCATTCTGATGTAATCAACAAATATGGATGGCAAAGCCGCAAGATATACCTGTTTCCATAACAGGTTCTTAGAATCTTTAACTTCATAGATTCTCTGCATCCAGTCTCTATGGAAGTCTTCATATTGGTACATTTTGTGGCACTTTAAATTCATGAGGATGACCTCATTTTTATCGATAATCTCAGTCTCACTTCCACACCAATGTTCTAGAATCATTGATGTTAGTGCGCCAATCATGTTGCTGGTGATAGTGCCATCAGAGTTGTGTATAACATCTCCTTTCTCATCTTTGAGAACTTCTGCTTCCATTGTTTCAATGAGCTTAGGAGAAGATTCTGTTTCCCACCACCTGAGGAGTGTCCCTGTAAAACATTGAATAATGGTCCTGCAAGCATCAATTTCACTTTTTCCCCTAAGACACATGAGTTTATATTTTGTATACATCATATCAATCATCTGCCTAATTTGGCTGACACTCATGTTATCTATGTTCCATTCTCTGTGAGAATCTGGGAAAAAGGTGTGTGCTTTAGGAAGTTTTCCTTTTCCTTCAATGTCAGGTGCTGGATATTTGGTGAACCTATGTTCAAGAGGTTCATATATGGGTAAGATTTGTGTATCCTGACCTTTTTGTTCTTTCCCTTTTTGTTCTTCTTCATCCTTAAACAAGGATGCAATAGTTATCTTTGGTGTAGCCTCAGATTCTGAGGAGGAGGCTACTTCTTTAGGAAATAAGGCTGGAAACCTGTTAATATTTTTGACAGGATCCTGAATCTTTATACTTCTTTTAACAAGAAAGGAGTTTCGTACTGGTTTTTCAACTTTGAACAAATTCATCTTTTCAACTTTATCTGTTAAACCAGTGATGAGATGTTTAGTTTTATCTAAATGATCAACTAACTTTTGTTCTACTCCTTCTATCTTAGATAAAGATTCTCTTGCATAAGAACGAATCAAACTGGAATCAAACTGTACATTGTTCAAACATTTATTTACATCATTAATTGATACTTGTATAGTATCAATTTGTTCCTTGACTTCTACTGATTTTGCAACATTCATTTCTAAGCCTTTTACTATAGTATTTGTCCAATTAAGTTGTTCACTAGCTTTCTGAATTCTTCCATCAATGCTTAGAACATTGTCATCTTTCTGGACAAGGGGGATGGCTTTGGCTGCATTTTGATTTTCTCCTATGAAAATCCCTTTGTAAGGAGGAAAAGTTGTAGGAGTTTCAACTTTGGATCCATCTAGTGCAGTCCAAGCATGCCTATTTGCTGAGGTACTGGTTGAACCAGTGAAGACATTCAATGGGGAAATATTATATTTCCATCAATGGAAAGATATCCAAGTGTTATTTATCTCCATATAGTGTTTCCAACCTTCAACAATTTTTTTCTTCTCTACAGGAGTATAATTCTGATCAAACTCATCTGCCTGGGGATTAGTGTACAAATCCCAATTTAACATTGCTTTCATCCATTGTGAACTAATCTTTGATTTCAGGCATCCATCCATGAGAGAGAATAATTTATGCATCTCCATTCCTGCGGGCTTTTTGTAGTCAGCAAGAACTGGGCGGAATCTATAGTCTGGTATCAGGAAATTTTCCTGCTCAAGGTAACCTAGGCCATATCTCGGTTTTGCTGGTCTCACTAGACACATCATCTCAGTAAGCCTTAGGTCTTCTCCTTCTAATGTTACAATTTCATGCATCATGAGTACATGGTCTGAATCCTGCTCATGTGGAAAAGGTATATTTTAGCACTTGGGATTTGGACATGGACTAACAGAAGTCGAAGGAGGAGCAATACCAGATCTAGGATTATGATTGGCATGTAGTGCAGATTTGGCAAGAGTAAGAAAATTGACATTCTCCTGACATTTAGGACATTTGACTTCTAGTGAATGATAATTTACAAGTTGTGCTAACTCATACAAATAATTGTGTTTACAAAAACATGAACTGGAAGAAGTTGTATCTACAGTGGAGGGGTCTATGTAGTATTTGGATGATTTACAGGTAGCTTCAATTCTTCGGCGGTCAATAGTGGATCTTCTGGGGAAGGTTATGATAGCAGAAGACATATTTTCTGTAATATCAGCAGAGGTGATATTTTTCGGCAAAAGAGGCTTAGGATTATTCACCACCCAATGTTCTAGAAATGTCAAGTCTTCCCACCGGATTGTCTGATGCTCAATCTTTTGATTTTTCACATCAATCATGACAACTACACTTGACTTGGAATCTCTACTGGGTGTATGGCGGATGGCTAGCCACAAAGTGTTTGTGTGATGAAAACAACCTTTGACTTGTATGGCTATGTTATTTCTCTTTTTGCGTATGTCGAAACCAGTTGTTTGGATTTGGAGCTGTAAGATCTAGTCAACGGTTTCGTCAAATGTATAGATAGAGAAATTGGGATAACAATCAAAGTAGACTGGGCCATTGGATAGAGAAGCAAAAATCTCGCCTATTAAGGAATCAGTGTACTTATTGTGTCTTAGATCCTGGACAGTAGCTAGCACAAAAGTATGTAATCCTTTACGTGTTAAAAGATTGATTCCTACACGTATACATCCTAAATGCAGATAATTTGCTTTCAGTCTTTTAGCCTCAGCCTATAATTCTTTTGGATTTAATAGAGATATATTTTGGATATTATCTGAGTTTTCTTATATCTGGCTCACAGACTCTTTGATACCAATTGTAGTGGCAGCAATTAAATGGAAAATAGACAAATCACTATACACTTCTGAGGGAGCTATAGCAGGTAATTCCCAACGGGCAGAAGGCTGGGGTTCTTCATACTCAATTTCTGCAGAGTTTATGACACGACTGGAGCTTGAAGCAAACATATCCCTTAAAGGGTTTTCTTCAACCTTAGTATCTCTCTCTTCTAATTCTCGGAAAGAAACTGATTTCCAGAAATAATCCGTTATTAATGACTAAAATATATTAGAGTACCGACCTTTAAACTAGACGTTACTGGCTCTAATCCCAATTTTAAGCAGGGGCTCCTGTCACGAACTTGCTACTTGCTGCATCTCTTCGTTCTTCTCTGATAGCCAACTCCTGGTGAACCAATGGTGAACCTACTCAGAACTTTCACACTCTCACGGCCTTAACAATGGCTTCCTCTCCTAACAACGGCCTTGGTGTCCCTTTGTTGGAAGCAAGTACCTAGTCAATATGGAGCTTGATCAAGCCCCTGATTAAGAGGGAGCTTACAGACATTCCTTCATTGGAATAGGTATGTCCTCCCTAAATTGATAGGGAGTGATAAACAAATCATTCTTGTCTTCACTTACGAAGATAAAATAGAGGATTGGGTAAGCATCTAACATCTAATGCTCTTTAAGGATTTGATAGGGAATCCAACATAAGAGTATCCATAGAGGAACAATATTCTTTGAGGCCCAGGAATCCAAGATAAGAATAATCTTGATGGAACATACTATGAGAGAACTTGGGCGGGGTATCTTTTGAGAGAGTCAATAATTAGGGCTTATATAAATAATTGATCTCACTAGTATTGTGCTCTAATCTCATGGAGAGATAGAGTTGTTATTCAAGGAATTTCTATGTGCAAATGTTGGTTGATATGATGTTATACAGATGGGTTACCAATATGACTCTTATTATGATAATTATACAGATTGAGAATGTCCAAGTACCTTGTGTAGATTATGATACCTCCCTAGTTAAGAGGGAGTGCTGAAAAGTGTAACTAGGTTTGGTCTTCATAATGACATGTGTAATTGTGATTTTATGTAATTGATGTAAAGAATAAAAATAAAAATTATTTTGTAATGCTTCATTCATGGGTTTCATGCTCAAGGAATTTTATTTTTAGTTGAAGCTCCCATTCTGAGCTATTAGGTTGGTCATCATGTCATAAAGTCTAATGAGTCAATGTCAAAGATTGAAGACCCATTTGGGCATATTAGTGAAGTAAATTGTGTTACAAAACCTCCAAGACCTTGTCACAAGTCCTACCTCATGTCTGCCTTCAAAGAGATGAACATCATTATTGTCAAGCATGTCGGCCTATTCACGAAGGTCAAGTTGACCTACTATTCATGGAAAAAATACTATAAATAGAAGACTTGGCATCACTTGAATGACATCAATCAAGGATATGAAATACATCAAGAAGTGCAAAGAACTAGCATATAATCCAGTGAAGAAAGGAGAAATAGTAGCCGAGATATCTTGGGTTTGTTTTGGTGAATTCCTCCTACAAGTTTATGAGCCTCATCATTATGTAACTATATGGACCTTAATGCACCTCCTAGATTATTTAAATCAACTCTTCTCATAATTTATTACATATTTTGATTGTATTTTGCTTAATGAAATGGGTCAAAGTGAGATATTATGCCTAGTGGACTAATGTGCATTGATTGCAGGTTTTTGAGAGAAAATCATGGAAATTTTGGCTAATTAAGAGCTGAAACTCGAATGAGACAAAGAGGAGAGATTGTAGGAGGTAGACCCTCCTCATTTTCTCCTCACTCATTTGAATATTGCTCCATCAATCACACTAGCTCAGAGTACAAGCAGCCAAGTCATGGAGATCAAAAGGCAACCGAGCAAGTGACAATTAAAGAGCTAGTTTATCTTGAGTTTGGGAGTCAAGCCTCCGTATATTTAAGGAAGTTGTTGGGGAATTCAATTGTATAAATAAGGAGTCATAGAGCTTCATTAGGATTCAAATTTTTGTTGTAAAAACACTAGTGATTTTCGAGTTCAAGACCTGTGGAAAACGTTGTTATGTAATTTTCTGTTTTGGTAATGAGAATGAGCATTTCCTTGATCCAGCATTGAGTTGGATTAGGGGGCTGAAGCTCTTGGTTTAGGGACCAACCCTATCAAAAAATTCTCCTCTTCTTGTATTTTTATGCTTAGTCAATTTCATAGATTAATGGTTGAATTGTCTTTAGAATTATTTCATTGCAAGTAGTTGTAGATTTAATTAGTTTGCTTCCATTTGTGCTTTACTTCAGTGATAGCTTAGAATAGATAAAGGAACATCAAAAATATTTCAGTAGGTGGATTTGGCCTCACTCCTTCCCTCAGGGATCATGGTTTGAGGAAAGAACCCCTATGCAACCCCAAAAGGATAGAATTCTAGTTTCTCATGGAATTTAGGGTTTTCTGTACTTAGGCCAACACTTGATCAGTTTGAAAGAATAGGATTTAGTTATTAGTCCTTATATTCATTTTTACTTCAGATCTCATCAAGGTTTCATCTTATTCTGCTTGTTTTCCCTCATGCATGAAGTAGGCAGCTAGCTCATGAAATTTTGTCTTCCTTAGTTAATTGAAATCCTTCTTGTTTGCATGATTTATGGATAAATGCCAATGTTTGATGCAACACAAGATTTTCAATAGTACATAGAGATTTCATGGTCAGAAACCTCATCCCAAATTCATCCATCCATGATCATTCCTTCCTTTCACCAAAACCCTCACCAATTTCATCATTTCACAAGAGTACTTCTCCAAGCTTGTTGAGAAAATCCAACCATCTTCAAACTTTGGTTTTGAGTTCTGAAGTAGTCCTAGGCACTCCCTTACCTCATTCCATCCACCAACCACCTTCCCTAAGCCTTTCATCACCTTCAACATCCCAACTTTTTCTCTCGGATATATCCTGTAGGAATTCAGGACATCCTGTAGAACGCATTAGGACATCCTATAGGTTGACCTGTAGTGGCCTGTTTTCAGACTGAATTGTGGAAAAGCCCCTAGGAAGCTAGAAAAGGACCCTTTCTTGTCTTTGAAGCCTTCTGACCATTCACCATCATCCTTAAACCCCTGCCACATCACCAAAAGAATTTATCTTTCACACTTTCACACAAAAAAGGACAAAAAGAAAAACAAAGTAATTTTGGTCATGTACATGAATAGTAGTAGAATGTTTGATGTTTCAATTTGCATGCTTAGGGCAATAGGATTGCATACATGTTAACTTAGAATTCTTTTGAAGCAAAGCCTCTTAGAAGTTATTTAGAAAAATGGTGTGTTTTAGGATTTAATCTCAATCCTTTTCTTTACTCCAGTAGATAAGATTTCTCTTAGTGTATATTTCTCCTTTCCTCATTGGTAATCAAATGTCTTCTGAACCCATAGAAGTATGGCTTGAAAAACCTTAGTGGTCTATCACTAGCTTAGCAGTGACAAAGAGAAGACTCATCACATTTACTTGTGTATACAACATTTTCACCTCCAAATTTGTATGAACTCCGGGTTGATAAAGTAAAGTTGGTAGCCCCAGGAGTTATAACATTCTTGCTGCAACACTGGTGCTTATCACTTTTTGGTGCCATTGCCTGGGAGGTGTCTGAGTAATATGAGATTTCTACTTTCTTTCTTCCATTTCCTATCTTTGACATTCTATTATTAGTTTCATTTCTGCAAAAGTAATTTAGTTTGCTTTCTTTTCTATTCTACAAGTGAGATTTCATTCAAGCAGTTAGTTTTCATTTAGTCAATTAGTTTCCATTCAGTTTGCAATTTCAATTTTGCAATTATTCTCAAAGCTAAAAAAAAAACAGAACAAAACAAAAACACTTTTTTCATGCCTCATAGGAATAAGGATAACTTAGGGAAATTTCTGCCAAATACCCCCACCGCTTCAAATAGCCAACCTTCCCTCTTCTTCGGTGGTTGTGAATTGGAGGAACCCTTAGGTGAACAACCAGAGATATTTGAAGAGCCTATAGGGGGAGAAGAAGAAGAAGAACCCATTCCAACTGATCCAATCGTTGAAAATAGAAATGACAGAGGAAATAGAGAAATAGTTGAGGGTACCTTTCCCATGAGAGAAATTAATGGGGATATCGAGTTGAAGAATAGAAGCCCCTCTGCTCTTCCTCATTTCCATGCCCTGAGCTCAAAATATCCAGACACTTTCTTGTTTGAGTTTGTTGTCATATGCAAAACTTATGATTACACTAATGATGAGCAGAAGTTGAACCTATTCCCATCCACTCTCAGGTATGCAGCTTTGTGCTAGTTCGTGGGTTTACATGGGGATAAAATCACAACTTGGGCTCAGATGCAGCAAGACTTCAACAACAAGTATCGAGACTACTGCAGGTCCAAAGACACTAAAGAAGAATTTTTTAGGATGATCTTAGGGCATGATGAATCCCTACAGGATTATGAAGAAATATTCCAGCGTAGCTACAAAAGGGCCAGGTGCACACTTGATCCTGAACCACTGAAGCTAGTCCTGCTTGGAGGGGTAACAGAAGACCTTCTGGATACCCTAAACGTGATATAAGGAGGGGACATCTACCAACTACCCTATGAAGATATCAAGATTGTCTTTAGGAACCATTCGAGGGAAGCTAGGAAAAATGGTAGGGGTAGTCAAGCTATGGTAAGTCCATCCTCTTCCAATACATCCATCAAAGGTGAAATTGGAAATATGTTGAAAGATTTCAAGAGTGAGATGCTGCAAACCCTTGCCCGACATATGGACACTATGCCTATCAAGAGGAAGCAGGAGGAGGTAGAGAGATCCTTAGCCATTTTCTTCCCTAGATGCACAAGGAGGCACCCTAGGAATGAATTTCCGTTGAATCAGAATGAAGTCTGCTCAGTCTGTGAAGAAAGCCACTCCACATACAAGTGCCCTTCTCTACCTGGACTAAAATTTGTCTATCATGGGACTGAAGGGGTGATTGAACAACTCTGCTACATAAATCAAAGGATACCTCATGGGCCTCGGCCATACTAGTAGGGCATGTAAGGGTCGTCCCATGCCTATTACAACCCTAACTAGACCACATACATTCCCTCTTGCCCCCCCCCGCTCATCTCTCCTAGCCTACACCTCCTCCTTGGTCCTTTGTAACACAGTACCTTTCCTAGCCTACCAGTCAGTAATTTCAACCATATGCTCCACCTCAGCCTCAGTGGAATGCATCACCCCAAGGGTGGAAGCCCCCATAAAAAAATTCTCCAACTTTATTGCCTTCACCACCTACTCAACAATAACTTCTACACCCTACTCCACCTAAACAACCCCTGATGCCTGCCCAGCCAAATCCGAACCCGAACAATAGACAGGCACAACAAGTATATAGTGGAGAGACATCCTATCCTACTTATGCTGTGGAGATTTAGGAAATCAACCTGAGATCTAGGAGAGTACTCCCGGACAACCAACCTCTACCTCCACCTAGGGAGAGTGAGGAAGAAAGAGAAGAAAGCATGCCTAGGGTAAATCCTCCACCCTTTCCTAAGAGATT
Source organism: Pinus taeda (assembly GCA_000404065.3). NCBI lineage: Eukaryota > Viridiplantae > Streptophyta > Pinopsida > Pinales > Pinaceae > Pinus > Pinus taeda. The sequence goes on along the minus strand of APFE030096186.1, from coordinate 72,414 downwards.
AACTCATCCAATCCAACCTAAATGAAATTCTTAGTGAATTGAAAAATTCGTGTCAAAATTTCACTTCTCCAAGCCATAAAGGATGTACCTAATGAAATACAATTATACAGCTATATAAATGGAATATAATATAATAAATAAGAAACATGTACACATACATATAAATAAAAAAATTTAAAAATGATTTCAATATATACAGATTAAATATATAAGAGAATAGTATTAATACAACAATAAATAAACTAATATAAGAATAAACAATAATAACTTAAATTA
>APFE030096186.1:52409-63617 GCA_000404065.3 Pinus taeda | reverse complement strand
TGGGGTGGCAGGCGACCAACCCCACCACCCTGCCAACCAACATAACAAATTCTTTTTAAAATCGGCTGACGGGCCATGACCCCCGTTGGCCCCTAATCCAAAACTCAACTGCATTTATTTAAAACAATATTAGGGCGGTGGGCGGGCCACCTCTGGTGGACCTAGCCCTCACCCCACCACCATGAAACTTACCATAAGTTGAGGGTGGCGGGGCTCCAACCCGCCTGGCCAATGCAACTAGCCCGTCTCTCGAGCACCCTCATACACTCCCTCTCATTGACCCATGATACGTACCAACATGCGCCACCATAAAACCAACGCCCCCCCCTCGCAATTTAATAACAAACAACAAAACAATGAAATGTCATGCACTATTTAATACACCTGTGGGAGTTATGGGGCAGGCTACCCAAGGCGGACCCGACCCCTAAAAAGAAAAGGATATGCGGTTTTAATAAAACAGGTTTTGAGTTAATATGGAGGGGTCATGGTTTGACCACTTGACCTCCTCCTCATAATTCATTGCCTTAACAATCCACCTAAACCAACTCGTTGGTAAATCCGCCAGAGAAATTATATAAACCTTCATTTGCATAATGCGGCCAGGCATATGGAGGAACCAGGTGTGGGCACAAAATTTGAGGCGACATTTTTTTATTTAATTTTTAATGTAGTTGGAACCATGAAGGAGAAAAATTTCTAGGAGGGTGAAATTTTTGTAGTGTCCAGATTAGACAAATTTTATGTCAATCCTACACCTCTCGACAACACAAACCCAATGGCCTAGTCAGTTTCCTGACCTGAGCAGCCGATTTGCAGAGGACCCGGAGGAGGGAATCTTTTAGGAATCTAGGGGGAATCTAAAATATTCCTTGAGCACCAGATTTTCATTTTTTCAGAATTCAGAAATTTGGCAGTCGATTTTGCACTATTCAACACCACAAATCTGATGGTGTGTTCAGATTTTTCATTTTCTCATTCTATTTTTCAGCCACTTATAAATGTGGATTGCAGGTGTCAACATTCATGTGCGAGCAGAGATTTCCATGGGATTCGACGCCGTGAGATTGATGGTGTGACCAACTGGAGCAGTTTGACATCCTTTTCTTCAGATGGCCCCTAGATGTGATGTATGTGCAGTATGTTCATGTACTTCTTTTGTTATGCATTGTGTTGCATAGATACCCATTTGATGTTTGCTGTGGGATCTTGTTTCTTACTTGTTTTCATGATTCCTGCTTGAGGTGATGCGGAATAATTTGTGGGATGTACTTGTTGTCATGATTCATCATGTTGTGTTTTGAGATCCCTTTGTTGTATGTTGATGGGATATTTATGTTGTCATCATGCATGTTTGCAATTAGATCCTTTTTTACGCCATGTTGGCAAGATGCTCGTCATGCATGAGTTTTGTGTCATACTGATAGGAGTCTTTTGACTGAGAGTTCCTGTAGTGGAACCTCTCTTGGAGCCACTCCTACATGAGGGAATTTTCCTTGTATAATAGGAACGTCACCTCTTATGTGCATAATCACCATTGACAACACTTAATGCAGTGACCTACACCATCTTGACATCGGGGCCTGGAGACATAGTCCCTCCTGAACTAACTCCATTATCAACAGCTTATGTTTTCATGTGTTGATGATTGTCATGTTCCTCTTCTTTACAACATGCAGATGTATTCATTTATGTTCTTTTAAAAATGCAATTTAACACATCACAAAAGTAAAATGCCTTGGAAGGGTCCTTTGTCACACCCAGACCTAGATCATGTACCCTCCTACTTAGCCATCTCTAGAACATGACTTACCTTTATGGATGGAAGAGGAGGAAGAAGATGAAGTTTATTCAACCCAACTCTATACCTTAGAAACCGCCATGGGAGGAGGACAATTGGATGAAGATGATATGATTGAACACATACTCCAAAGTCCAACTCCCACCACCTTGCACTTAGAGGAATTAGTAAAGGAAACCCATAACAACCATCAGATTGATATATACTTATCTGATTCAAACCCTACCCTTGTCAAAACAATAGAATTTGGCCCTGAGAGAACTTTGAAAATCAAACCATCTCTTTCTGTACACCAAGAAGAAAAGTTGTGCAACATGCTAAAGGAACATCTAGATGTCTTTGCTTGGAGTTACAAGGAAATGAAGGGAGTGCACCCCTCGGTGTGTACTCACCACATTTATATCCCCAAAGGAGAATGAATCCAACTATCAAGGATATAGTCAAAGAAGAACTGCAAAATATGCTAGATGCAGGATTCATTTACCCTATCTCAAACAGTGAGCGGGTCTCTCCTTTGGTGTTGGTTCCAACGAAAAATGGGAAGTAGATGATTTGTGTTGATTACAGAGAGCTAAACAAAGCAACAAATAAGGACTGTTTCCCTCTACCTTTCATTGACCATGTGCTAGATGGCCTAGCAGGGAAAAAAAATTTCTCTTTCCTAGATGGGTTCAGAGGGTACAATCAAATCCATAACAGCCCAGAATACCAAGATAAAACCACCTTCACTTGTCCTTGGGGTATTTTCACCTATAAGGTCCGTCCTTTTGGCCTATGCAATGCCCGTGCCACTTTCTAGAGAGCAATCCTGAGTATCTTTGTCGAGCTAGTCCAAGATGCAGTAAAGATTTATATGGATGATTTTACACCTTATGGGTGTGATTTCCAGGAGGCTCTGTCCAACTTAGGTAAGGTGTTGAACAAATCCATTGAAAGGAACCTATCCCTTAGTCCCGAAAAATGTAAATTCTTGATGACTGCAAGGACTGCAAGTGGACCCAAACAAAACAGCCATCATCCAAAGGGTCCCACCACTGTAAAAGCAGAGAGATGTCAGAAGTTTTCTAGGTTTAGCGAGATACTATTGGAGGTTTATAAAAGACTTCAGCAAGTTAGCTTCTCCTTTATTTGGGTTGTTGGCCAAAGACTCTGAATTTGTATGGTTGAAAAGTTGTCAAGAGGCCGTGGACACCTTGAAGGAAAAGTTGACCACTACACCTATTCTCGAAGGCCCATATTGGGCCCTTCCTTTTCATATACATGTTGATGCCTCATACAAAGCCATAGGAGAAGATCTAGGATAGATAGATGAAAAGTTACCTTATGCCATTTACTTTATCAGTAAGAATCTGTCAAAGGTCAAACTGAACTAAACAGTGACCGAAAAGGAGCTCCTAGCTGATGTGCATTCATTAAACAAATTTAGGCATTACATTACAGGTTACCAAACATTTATACATACTGACCACGCTGAAATTAAATATTTGATGAATAAACCTGATGTGAATGCCCATATTATTAGATGGTTACGTTTATTACAACAGTTTTATCTAACTATTGTTAATAAGCTTCGCAAGGAAAATGTTGTTGTAGACTTTTTATCCAGATTAACTTTTCCTGCAGGGGAGGAAGGAATGGTTGATGATCAGTTACTGGATGAGAACTTATCTACCATTTCAGTTCTCTCTCCATGGTTTGCTGACATAGAAAACTATTTTGTGTATACACAGTTCCCACTGAATTTGTCCTCCAAAGAGAAAAGTAAGATTGTGAGGAAGAGCACCCCATTCACTTGGATTGGGGGAAACCTATTCAAACTAGGCCCAGATCAAATTCTGAGAAGATGCGTCAGGGAGGAGGAAGTCTTTGACATCCTTCTGACCTGTCATGATGGGCCTTGTGGAGGTCACTTTGTAGCCAAGAGGACAACATTTAATGTGTTACAAGTTGGTTATTATTGGCCCACTCTTCATTAGGATGTGAGAGGTATACTAGTTAGTATGATTGGTGCCAAAGGATGGGAAAGCCTACTCCAAGGGATGAAATGCCTCTAAAACCTCAAGTGACTTTCGATCCATTTGACAAGTGGGGCATGGATTTCATTGGACTTATTGATCCTCCATCCAAGAAAAAGCAGTACATCATTGTGTGCATTGACTACTTGACCACGTGGGTTGAAGCCAAGGTAATCAAGGCAACAACAGAGGAGAAAGTGGTTGAGTTCTTAAGGAAAAATGTATTTTACAAGTTTGGGTACCCTAGAGAATTGGTCACTGATCAAGGAAGTCAGTGTACATCTCACATGATTGAAGACTTGTTAAGCCAACACAAGATCAAGCATAGATCCTCCACTCCCTATCACCCACAAGCTAATGGGAAAGTAGAGGTGACCAACAGAGCACTGGAGGGAATTCTGACCAAAGTGGTCAGTAGCAGTAGAAAATATTGGGCAGATAGATTAGTTGAGGCTAATTGGGCCTACAATACCACCTGGAAGACCACCACTGGATTCACACCCTATGAGTTGGTCTATGGGAAAAAGGCCCTACTGTCCATTGAATTTGAGTACAATAAATTGAGGATGACAACCCAATTAGATCTAGATCTCAGTATTTCACAAAAAGATAGATTGCTCCAGCTAAATGGGTTAGATGAGTTTAGAATGCAAGCCTTCCTACCCACAGAGGTGACTCAAATTCAGAGGAAGATCTAGGATGACAAGAACATCAAGGACAAGCAATTTCAAGAAAGTGATTGGGCATTGTTATCTGATTCCAGATATAAATATTTTAAGGGCAAGTTAAGGGCTAGATGGTTAGGGCCTTATGTCATAGATAAATGTCATGATAATGGTTCACTGTAGATTAGAACCATTGATGCAGATGCCATTCCTTTACTTGTTAATGGGCATAGATTGAAGGTTTACAAGAAGCCATTTTCAAAGCAAGAATTCATTGATGGCATCAGCAAGATAGTGATGGTGGTGGAGAAATTCTTAGCTTCTACTCATCAAGTCATTGAAAAAGAGAAAAAATAAGGAAAAAAAGAGAGAAAAAATAAGGAGAATCAGGTGAAAACCTCCATGAGGCATGTGAGTCCCACTGTTGGGTTGAAAACCTCTTGAGGCGACCCAATGGTGTCAAAAAAAAAAGAGAGAGATAAAAACATCTTTGGGTGAAAACCTCTTTTGAGGTTCCCAGGGCAAGAAACTAGGACGAAAACCTCTTGGAGGGAGACTAGTTGATTTCAAAAAGACAAAAAACAACAACAACAAAAATTAAAAAAATAAAGAAGAGAAAAGAAAATTTTTAAAATATTGTTTGTAGGTCAACAAGAGAAGGACCAGAGCAGTAAGAGAGGATCAAAGGGGACCTATCTAGTTCATGTTTTTATTTCTCCACTCATTATTCCATCATTCCATCATTCCATCCATTTTTATATTCATTTGGCTCAGTTTGCAAGGGTTCTGTGTTTTCTACAGGATTCCCTATAAACCTACAAGATTCCCTAAAAACCTACAGGATGATCCTGTAGAAATTACAGTGGCTTGCGAATCCTAAAGGAAGTAAACATAGAGCAAGGGGATGACCTACCCATGTCAAAAAAATAAATTTCTACTTCACCATCTCATCACCATACCTCTCTCCACCATGATCACCCCTGCATTCATCCAAAAAAAAAGTTAGTTTAAAAAATTACAGTTTTCGAAAAAAAAATAGAGAAAAGAGGATGAAGATAGAGAATAAGGGGATAACACCTAAAGGATATTTTCCTCATTCACAAATCCCTAGACCCCTTCTCTACCCATGCCAACCATCCCCATGCTCCAGAAGTGGAAAATGATTAAAAATTTTTTAGGGAGAAGCAGCTATAGGTCCTATAGGAAATCGTGTAGCAGCCTATCCCACAAAACAAAAAATCACAAGTTGCAGTCAACTTCAAGCATGGAGATATAGTGGTCAAAGAAGACTTTCCAGAGCTTAGAAGCAGCATCAGGATCATCAACATCAACACCAAGTACCTGCACATGAAATAAAAACATCAGAGGAAAATAATAAAAAAAAATAGAGGAGAAAAACACATACACCTAGTACACAACAACGACTTAATTATTCAACAAACAACATCAAGGCATCATTACCACGGGTAAGTATCTCACTTCCACTCTCTCGTTAGCATAATATGATCAAACATGTAAAAGTTGTGAAAGAGTTGGTTTATAGGTGAAAGGTGGTTAGTTAACTTGGCCACCTTCCCTCAGTCAACAAGGAGAAGACAATTAGTCCTTACACGCATGGCAGTAGTCAAGTCAAGGAAAAGGAGAGATGAGGTCGAAAGTGGTTAAGCTACAGATGCCCGAAGTGGGAGTTGATTATGAGGTGAGGAGAACGATGATGTGGTTGTGGGACAAATGGTCCAAAATAAGATATTTGTACCTCGGCTGCCAGCACAACACCCCACTCAAATCACCCATATGAGGAAATAAACATTGATCCCCATGCATATTCACATTCTCGAGGCTACACACTAGCAAATTTTCTCTCGGACCTCAAGCAGTCTACAGGAAAGGCAAAATTTGTTTTTCACTGTGCAGGAGCACCTACAAGATCTCACAAGAGATCCTATAGGATATAGAAAAAAACCTACAGGATTGGTAGTGAGTAGTTCTACAAGGGAAAAATAGTGGTTGGCTTCATCAAGCAGTTATAAGGAGGTAGGCTCTATACTTTCCCACAATTTCCAAGTGAAAAGAATATAGAAAAGCCTTCAATTGTGTTGAAAAAGATTGTAGTCTAGGGGAATTGTATACACATAATTTTCATTTAAAATTCCTCATTCATTAAATTTGGTGTCATAAATATGCAACCCTCCATCCATCAAAGAAAATGACAGGGGGATTTAATAAGAGGGAACCCATCAACACAGTGAGGATTCATCAACACCCCCTTATACTAGAGATATTCACAAGGCACAATTGGATGGGTTTCTTTGATAAATTGAGGGGATATGATGATGAAGTACCCAGATATTTTGTTCTCTCCCTCATTCCACTAACTAGGATCCATGCCATTGTTGTGGTGAAAGGCCTCTCTATAGAAATCACCCCTGAAATCATAGGCAGAATCACCACCCTTCCTTTAGGGATGCCTTGGATAAAGGAGGATAAGGGAAATAGCCAAATTGCAAAGAATAAATTATTTTTAGAAGGAGAGGAGGCCATGGAAGACAAAAATGGATTCAGAAGAGCAAGTATGCCATATCCTTGGAATTAAATTAGCTACCACCTGATAAAATATATATCATTTGAAGGTAGGTACAGTGTGGTATATGGATACCACTTTAGGATTCTCCAAGAGTTGAGGTCTGGAGTGAACACAACTCCTCAAAACAGACTCAGAATACCCTACTTCCTTATTCAATCAGTGATATATATGAGCATTAAGGTGTAGGAAGGAAACCATCAACAGCTAGCCCATCATGGGTTAATTAGACTTATCATAGAAGATGCCCTCCAAAACCTCAAACTCCCTATCACATGGGAAAGTTTCAGAGACATGCAGATAAAGGAAGGCATAAAAGCCCTTGAGTATGACAAAAGCCCCACTTCCAGTGAAAGGGATGAAGAAGAAACAAAGAGGGATGAAGAGGAAATAGATGGGGAAGAAGAGGAATAAAAGGAGAAGGAAAGTGGTGAAGAGACAAAAGAAGATGCAAAGGAGGAAACTAATGAACATAATGAAGAACTAGAGGGAGAAGGAGAGGAGAAAGACAAATATGAGAAGGGGAATGGAAAAGGGGAGACAGAAGACAAGGAAGAATCACCCAAGGTATCCCCAGAACCCACTGAGAAAGAGGCAGCAACTACCCTTAGTACCCCCATCAAACAAAAAAGGAAGAGACAAAGACAAAATCCATTGTACTTTAGGACAAGAAAAATTACAAGAATAAGGCAAGGAAAACCTCAAACTCCCACCAAGGTTCCAAATTTCATTGAAGACTCACCCAAATATCAGGAAAAGATAGCTTCTCTTATGAAAAATCAAGGAGAAGGATCATTAGGACAAGACTCTCTCGAGTCTCCTATCACTTATGTTAGGAGGCATGTCGCTAGATCTACCACATCCAAAGGAAAAAGGCCTCCTACAGGATACACAGAAGGACCTACAGGAAGCAGAGGCAATCCTACATGAAACTGTGTTAAACCTACTAGAAACTCAGAAATTGGACAAAGAAAGGAGTATGCAACAAGAAACAAAAAGGGAGGATCCAAAGTCGAGGGAACCTAGTCTTCAACCTAAAATTGACTCCTACTATAGGTTCATTAAAGGGGGTAGGGTCATTCCACATAAATTTTCCATCCCATTATTCTTTGAGCTTGAGAAAGAAAGGACAAGAACGCATATATGGATGCAAATTTCCAAATCCAAAGGAGTGGAGGACATGGGTCACATGGAGGATAAAGTAAAGGAGATGGGTAGAGAACTGATTAGCCTGAGGGATAGAGAGGCAATAATGAAAGCTTAGTTGGAGGTAGAAAATGCATGGTTAAGAGCACAACTGCAGGAGAGATAGAATCAATTGGCATCCATGACTAGTCTATCCTTAGAAGAAATCTAGTGCAGGATGTCAGCTAAGTGCTATGCATTATATCTTAAGGAACAATGGCTGCAGTTCCAAATCAAGACTTTAGCACAGAGAGGAACTATGCCATTCCAGGATTATCGACAATTCATTGATATTTGAGATCAAAGCACATTGGAGGATAGGGCTAAAATGTCTGAGTTCTACCTACATAACTTAGCCTTGACATATTTGAATGTGTAGGACCCTAATTCAAAACTAGGGCACCTACAGTTGATGGCTTTGGCATCATGGATGAACCATGAGGAAGCAAGGGCTATAGAAATGAAGAAAATAATTTCAAGGGAAGAAATAGAACCTCTCATGATAAGAGTTGAGCAGTCAAATCCAATGGTTGTCATCAACACCCATAACTTTATTGCAAATGATCCTCAAATTCCACCTAGGTAGCTTACTTCCCAAGAGAAAGAAGTAAGACACTTTGAGGACATGTTTAGGTTGTTAGGGGATGAAAACATGCAAGCTTGCCAAAGGATATGGAACACTCTGCCCTACAGCTTGAAACTCAGAGAGTGCCATTCTCCTCAGGGAATAAGAAAAGCACTGAACAAAACACCCATGTACAAGAAAGCTCTCCAAAGACTCAAAGTCAATTGGATTGGCTTAAGACTTAGTCCACCACTTCTCTTAGGAATTTTGGAAGGAAGGAAGGAAGAGGAAGAAAGGAAGCAGTGGGTGGAGATAGAAAGGAAGGAAGGATTCTATGCATAGGAAGAGGAAACTACAACAAAAGCATGGGAAGTTAGAAAGGCTACTAGAGCAATGAAAGACATGGATATAGATTGAGTTGCTCAGAGTATGAGCAACACTTTCAATAGGGGGGTGATGATGAGCCTCATCATTGGGTAACTATATGGACCTTAATGCACCTCCTAGCTTATTTAAATCAACTCTTCTCATAATTTATTACACATTTTGATTGTATTTTGCTTAACGAGATGAGTCAAAGTGAGATATTATGCATACTGGACTAATGTGCATTGATTACGGGTTTTTGAGAGAAAATCATGGAAATTTGGCTAATTAAGGGCTGAAACTCGAATGAGACAAAGAGGAGATATTGTAGGAGGTAGATCCTCCTCATTTACGCCTCACTCATTTGAATATTCCTCCCTCAATCACACTAAATCGGAGTACAAGAGCCAAGTCATGGAGATCAAAAGGCAGCCGATCAAGTGACAATTAAAGAGCTATTTTATCTCGAGTTTGGGAGCCGAGCCTCCCTAAATTTAAGGAATTCATTGGAGAATTCATTTGTATAAATAAGTAGGCCTAGATCCTCATTAGGATTCGAATTTTTGTTTTAAAAAGAATGGTCATTTTCGAGTTCAAGACTTGTGGAAGACATTGTTATGTAATTTTTTGTTTTGATAATGAGAATGAGCATTTCCTTGATCCAACACTGAGTTGACTCAGAGGGTTGAAGCTCTTGGGTTAGGACCCAACCCCAGTAACAAATATCCTCTTTTGTATCTGTATGCTAAGTAAATTTCATATATTAACGGTTGAATTGTCTTTAGAATTATTTCATTGCAAGTAGTTGTAGATTTGATTAGTTTGCTTCCATTTGTGCTTTACTTTAGCAGTAGCTTAGAAGAAATAAAGGAACATCACAAAGCTGTCAATATGTAGATTTGGCCTCACTCCTTCCTCAGGGATCATGGCCTAAGGAAAGAACACCTATGCAGCCCCAAAAATACAGAATTTTAGTTTCTCATGGAATTTAGGGTTTTATGTACTTAGCCCAACACTTGATCAGTTTGCATGCTAGGTCCCTATAATACTAGTGATTACTGTTTCTGGGAAAACTAGTGTCGCTATTTGATCTGCTAGTCCCACTAAGACGGGTAGCTATCTTAGAAACAAACAATTCAAAGAAACTTGTGTTTTCCTTTATGTATGATAGATAAGAGAGAAGCAGAGAGCACAAACCTTAATCTTTCACTTGGCTGCTTGCTTGTTTCCTCTCTCCTTTGATAGAGCTTGCCGCTTCTTTCTCACTAGTCTCGCTTCAAAGAACACCTCTAGAGGAAAAGCAACAAAATACCATCAAAGCATAGAGATCTATAATACCATAAACAATGTAGAATCATAAGTACATTAACCATACAATTGCATTCACCATTACAAGATGTAAAAGTACGAGAGGAAAACTCAAATAACTTTATTGATAGTAGAAGTAGAAGAGAGGATTACAAACCATCTGTCTGATCCAGCATCATCCTCCCAACATGAAAGCCCTCTTCACCTCATGAAAAGCAAGATCACCCAACAATACAATGTCTCAAAGGGAAACCAACAACACTTCCTTACCAATTACAAAATTCCAGCCTCTGGATCTCTAGGATGAGGGATCCATTTATAGATATTTGCAGAGGGGTGAGTCAGCTTCTGGATTTTTGATTAGTGTCATTTCACTGATAGTTCTTGGTTCCACTTGGAGATTTCATGATCTCTTACTCATCCCTAGGCGAATTCAGAGAGGCAAGTGTCATATGAGAAGTTTCTAGAAGCTTCTCTGGGTTTCCACTTAGCAAATTGTCTCTGCCATTTGTCTACTCTCACCCATCGCACCCTACAAAAGGCTCTTTCAATATGCATCACACCTGGCCAGTGTTACAGTCAATATGCATCGCACCCTTAGCACTAAGCAGTCTGTATGGTCTAGTTTTGACAAGTTATGAGTGGTTTTTCAGGGAGAACTTCTGGGAAATGATGTAATCAGTTGACCTTGATCCTTTAGGGTTTTAAACAACACTTTTAGG
>APFE030096186.1:7624-26450 GCA_000404065.3 Pinus taeda | reverse complement strand
TGACTCAAATTGCCGAGTGTCCAAGGCATGTGACCACTTAGTGAATTCCACGCCAAGTTAAGATTAGACAGAAAGATGCACTTGCCTAGTGTGAGAGGAATGTGACCACTTATGAAGTTCGCCGACAAGTCAAGATATGATAGAGAGGTGCAGTTGCCCAAAGAAGTTGGTATACTGCCAGTCAAACTATTTGATGACAAGTCCAGATATTCCAACTCTGCCAAACGACCAAACTCTGTCGGGATGGTCCCTGTCAAGTTGATTTCTGCAAGTCCGATCCATTTGAGATGCCTGCAATTAGACAATGACCTTGGAACTGATCCCCCGAGCTTCCAATTATTGTTAAGATCAAGCATTCTCAGTGCTTTAAGCTGCCCAAATTCCGGTGGAATTCCTCCGAGCATCCAGTTATCACTGAGGTCAAGATAAGATAGAGAGGTGCAGTTGCCCAACGTAGCTGGAATACTCCCACTCAGATGTGAATTTTCACTCAAGTCTAGATGTTCCAACTCGACTAGACGACCAAACTCTGCAGGTATGGTTCCTGTCAAGTTGATTGAGCTAAGTCCGATCCATTTGAGGCGGCTGCAATTAGACAATGACTTGGGAACAGATCCTCCGAGAATCCAATTATTGCTAAGATCGAGTATTCTCAGTGCTTTAAGTCGCCCAAATTCGGGCGGAATTACTCCACTCAGATTATTATGAGAAAGATTCAAAACCTTCAACAAAGAAAGGCTACCAAGAGAAAAAGACAGAGTACCTTCCAACTCAGATCCATGAAGATCTATGTGCACTACTCGTCTTGTGCGTCGTCTGCAGCGAACGCCATACCACGAACATATATTGTGGGAGTTCTGGACCGTCCAGTTGGATAACGATCTAGATGGATCACTTGTGATGGCTTGTTTGAACGAAAGAAGAGCGTTTAAGTCTCTTTTTTCGTGAAACGCATTCACAGATGAAAGGCCATTTGAGTTATCAATAGTTGCTGCACTCATGGATACCACCGCCATGATAACTAAGCACAAAAGCTTGAGAATGAGACCCATTTTTACCTCTCTACTGAAGCGTATCCTTGAAATCCTGTGAGTTTTGCTGTTACCTGCGTATTCATATATATAGATAGATTCAGCGGCTCTCATACGATATGAAGTCATTTGCGTGTGAGTTGGAAATTGCAAGGCAATAACGTAGAAAATAAATTTGTTGAAAAACTAAGGGTCGAATTGCCAGACTGGCATTGACAGTGACATAAAGGCTAATTAAATGACAGTCGTCTTTGAGAAAGTGCAAGGCAATAACGTGGAAATTAAATGGCCTAATTGAGTAGACACAAGAGGGCCCGTGGCAGCGTTGGAAGTTGTGTTCATACATATCTCTCATATGAAGTCCTTCGCGTGTGAGTGGGAAATTGTAATGCAATAACGTAGAAATGGCCGAATTGACTGGACAGAAGAGGTCGGTAGCCGTCTTTGACTTTGCTCTCCTTCAAAAGTTGTGAGCTGTGTGTTCATATGCACCTCTCATATGAAGTCCTCCTCGTGTGAGCTCGAAATTGCAAGGCAATAACGCTGAAAATGGGTAGGTTTCAAAATGTATGGCCAGTGACAACTGAGTGGACAGAGGAGGGTGGGTAGCCGCCTTTGACTCTGCTCCCCTTCAAAAGTTGTGAGCTGCATGTTCATATACGCCTCTCATATGAAGTCCTCGTGTCAGCTCGAAATTGCAAGGCAATAACGCGGAAAATGTGTAGGTGTCAAAAATGTATGGCCTAATTGACAGGGACATAAAAATAAATTAAATGAGAAGGAAGAAATTTTTGCCACCATGCAGGAGTGGAGTGGAGTCAGGCCAATCTGCTTGTAAACGCCCGGCCGCCTCTGCCACACTCTAAGTCAAGTCAATACGCTCACTTTTCCATTATCGCCGTTCTATATATAATTGCAAAAAAGATACATATATGTATGTATATATGTATGTGTGCATGATAAGGAGATACAAATTAGATATATATTTATAATTTTATATCTCCGACATAAGTAATTCTAAATTGAACTAGAGAAAATAAAAAGAGTTAAGTATAAGATGAAATTCAAGATAAATCTAAATTGCATGGGGGCTATATATTCTAAAATAAACACAAGATATGTATTCACTAAGGAGACTATGGGTCTTTGACATGGAAGAAAAAACTTGTCTTTGACCTAACTAACATGATGTAATCCCACTCCATGCACAAGGTTCAAACTCATGTGCTCAACTATGGGCCATCTCTATTCTATATAGAAAAATATAGGTGGATAGCATAATTAGATTGAAGGGTCTTTTAGTTGTTCAAAAAATATAATAAATGGGACATAACAATTTTTTGTTTCGTTTTGAGAGTTTTCATGTAGTTTGTTCATTATTAGAATGCTTATAATAAATCTAAAATTTTATAAATTGGACCTATTTAGTGGCTGGAAATAGAAATCTCAAATCGAAGCTTGTACATTCCATAAATTCATAATTGATTTGAACATGACTAGGTTTTGGCCTTTCATATCATGGGATGATGGTTAGAAAAATCTATCTTTACTTTTTAAACAATCATGAATATCTTCAAAACACCCACTTTATATATTATTTTTGTTGTTTGAAATATTAGAATCCTTCAAACTCCTTATTCAAAGGTAAAAGTGATCTCAAATTTGTTTTGTTATTTATAAGGATTTTTCCCAATCTACCTCATCATGTTGAAAGAGGACATCAATTTCTCCTCTTCAAAATGCATTACAGTGAATGGGTTTCAGTATGCTAATTAAAAATTTTTGCAAAATAATTCACAATAACTTGCAAAAGCTCTGAAATTACATAAGAAATGATTATACATAATTTTCTTAAATCATTAACTAGTTTCACAATAGCTAACATGATTCCATAGGTTTGTTTATGTTTCATTCCAACATGATTCCATAGGTTTGTTTATGTTTCATTCCAACATGATTCCATAGGTTTGTTTATGTTTCATTCCATATGTTTGTTTATGTTTGTTTGTTATTTAATGTGTATATCTATGATTTTATTTGGTATTTTATTTTCTGTAAAAGGTTCGTCTTCTGTTACTTCAAAAAACATATTACACGAACATTGATAGAGTGTTACTAGTTTTCTTGAGGGAACTATACCAATAACACATATATAAAACCTTGATATTACAACACTTGCTTCTCATCTAAGCATTAGACACAATTAAAAAAATACTAGTACCATGAAAACTATAAGTTTTCTAGCAGGCATACAGGCTTGGCCTTGAACAAAAATTGGAAGTGTTGGTATTACAAAAATCATCTGAGAGTGTCATTCAGTCCTAGAATTAGAAAGGGAATTCAGCTCAGGCCCGTTGAGAATGTATACGTTCCGAAAATCCTGGATGGACAAAGTGCCTAGTGGCGATGCTGTGGAGCCTAATCGTGATATTTTCCCAACAAGTAGGGTGACAAATGCTTGAACTTGAACCCAGGTTCCCTTGCTGACGCTTCTCCATGTACTATGTCAGCATGCGATGACTTCGAAATCGCTTAAGCAACCGAGAGCCCTGTGAACAAAGAACCCAATCGACTAAGCGCCCCATGAGATGCTTCAGTCTTAATTGCAACCTTTGCATGAAGTGCTACTTTCCCTGGTGTAGGGTTGAGTGGAAGTGAGGCCATTTGTGGTGAGTTGTGGCCCATTGATGCTTTTGAGAGGTTAATTTTATTTTCCATCTTGAGCCCTGACGAGCAGTGAAGCTACGAGTGTGTTGATAAGGAGCCTCAAGGACTAGACAATCACCATTCCGAGCCATACTTACTCCGAAACCCTGACTCGAAGGGAATTGAGTGAGTGAGTACAAGGAATTCGAGCCATCAGAGTTTTCATTTGAATTGTTGAGGTGCTTCTACAAAGTGTGAAGTCTTGAGAGGCTGCAACTTAGGGCATTGGAAACCAGGAGGACATGCTTGGCCACCAGGGAAACCTAGACTCTCCGGAGAGCCTGCGTATTGTAATTAGGAACAAGCACCTTAAGGTTAGACAGAACCAAAGGATTGCATATGCTGGGTAGTTCGATCCCCAGAGGAATTAGGAGAATTCCATCGGAATTAGGGAGCTTGGCACCAAATGAAGGCAATAACCATCCACCAATGACTCGAGAGCCAACAAACTCTCACAGTAGGGCAAACCAAGGAGTACATGAACATCGAAAAGAAGAATGACATGACTCATAGCTAGACATGAACTGAAGGGACTGGGCATATCGATAGTAGAGTTACAAAACCTATAAATAATGGGATTAAGTGTGTGATGATAGAGAAATGCGAAGGTATAGTTGATGGCCATAATGATATGTAGAGGGGCATATGTAACCACAAAGGATGAGAAAGATCGTTGCAGGTGAGAATTTAACTGCCTATAAGTTATAACTGATGTTGTACAAGGGCACATGTCTATCCAGGGGGCTCAACGAAATGGGATGTTGCATGATTGTCATGTAGAGGATTAAGAGTCGTCACTTATGGTGGGGTATATGATTTAATTTGGTATTATTTTGCTTTATGGTATAGATTTTGAAAATTACTAAGAAATATGATTTATTTTGCTTTGTGGTCTAGATTTTGAAAATCAGTGAGAAATTTAAGGAGTCAAAGTAGAGTTTTTTTTTGTGCATGGTTGAGTTACTAAAATTTAGGAGTTTCCCTAAAAATTAAGAGTGCATGATCAGTTAACTGTTGTGTTGAAGTTGAAGGTCAAGTTTTGATCTTCTAATGTGAGTTAAATTGGGAAGTAAAAGCTTAAGTGGAGTTAGCCTCCTAAATTTTAGGAGGATCTAGCAAACCAATTTTGTTAACTAGAAAAGCTCTAGTTCAAATCCTTAATTAGAAAACTCACTAATTTTAACCACTTGAATTGCCTTTAAAAGAAGGAACAAAGGCACATTTTTAATCATTTTTTGTGTGAGCATGAGTTGGTGATATGAAGCAATAGGAAGCATGATTTTTTGTGTGGAGCTTGTGAGATGAAGAGTGTGTAAGAGAAGCTTAAGCACACGTTGGTAGAGAGCAACAAAGATCAACAATCTTGCAAAGGTTTCAAGATTAGATCAAGAAAGAAAGACAAGTGTGTCTTTTAGATTGAAACAATTGTATTTTATAAGAGAGCAACAAAGATCAACAATCTTGCAAAGGTTTCAAGCTTAGATCAAGAAAGAAAGACAAGTGTGTCTTTCAGATTGAAACAATTGTATTTTATAAGAGATCAATTGCTCAGTTTTTTCTATTAATAAAATTGTCAAACAAGTAGAGGGTTTTCGTTGTTGGGTTCCCTAGAAAATTTGTGTTGTTTTTTTGTTTTTTTTTTGTGAAATTATTTATGTTATATTTCGCTGCTATTTGGTAGAGAAATTTTGTGTCTGTGTGAAAAGAAAAATATTTTCATATTGTTCATAACATCATATCAAAATTTCATGGAAATTATACATAAGTTATAATTACTAAGATAAAACAAAAAACCTATATCAACAAAAAATTGCTTTAGTAAAAATTTAATAAATAGATATAATAATAACATTTAAATGAAGGTCATAAATATATATAAAACGTCATGTGAAGGGAAGTTTGAAAAAGAAACCTATCATTAAATATTTACATGATGGGTAGGAATGACCATCAAATTTGTACCTTGGGTGTGAGCCCTTGTATTGAAACATTTTCTTTAGCAATGACAACTCTGAACCATATCCATGCAACGAGTTTCATGGACAAGATACAACTATGGAGAATATGGACAACACATTGTTGGGTGCACAATGACAATCTTGATTCAAGAGAAAATTCCTTCTGAAGGCTAAGAAAGACCCTAAATATCAGGTAAGATCTACTAAACTTGATAGCCATATACAATTTATGAAATACCATGCTCCTATATGCAAATTTATTTATTTTTTGGCCCACTAAAAAGGAACTAGTAATATGGATACAACACAAATGGAAAGTTAAAGGACATGTGGATCTAGAGTTAGGAGCTAAAGAATTTACTATCATTTTCAAGAACTTGGAGAATCGAGTCAAAGTCTTTGACAATGGCCCATATTTGTTTAGCAATCATAGGTTATTCATGAGCTTTTGTGAAGATGTATATTGCAATGAAAAAGAACAATTCCTGGCAGCCCTAGTATGAGTCTGTATGTTTTCACTACTCAAAGAATTCTAGGATCCTTAAATCACTGACACAATTAGAAATACGACTACATATTTAATGAACATCACATAAGTAACAAGAAGAGGCCGTTATACTTCATATGTCAAAATATGTCTGTGCATGAATATATCATAACCCTTGTAGAATCCATTAAGATCTTGTATCAAGATGCAGTCTGTAAACAAACCCTAGCTTATAAGCATGTGCTCTTCTGCTATAGTCATTGTCATGAATATGGTCAACTCTTCTAGGATTATCTACTCCTTCAGGTGGAGCCTAAGAAATATATATGACCAACAAATCTAGAGGGATTTCTAAGAGATGCAACGAGAAGGACAAATCAACCTCCAAAAAATATGTTTTTTAAACAAAAGGGGTAGTCTCTTTAATTCAAAAATAAATTCTCAATTATTAATGATCAAGAAAAAGAGCCACTGATTCTAGAAAATATTATGATCCTAGATCCCAAATAAGAGAACATAAAACAAAAGCTAACATCACAGAAAAGGAAAACCCCAAAAGATAACCATGAAACTTCAACCTAAGATGATGAAATTTTGCTTGATTCTTAAGTTGTTGAACTGAAAGAGGAAACATATCTTATAGAAAAGGATTAACAGAATTTGTTAAACTACATTGAAGAGTGGAAAGCAAAAGATCCTAGTACAATTCTATAACATCAAAAACTCTAGTATCACTAAATCTAGCTTAGGATAAAAGATCATATTGAAGAATCAATGAAATAAATGGGGTCAACCAACAAGTGGTTAGTGGTCCAAATTTTCTATATAAAATAAAAAACTATCGTAGAATAAAGAAGTTAAAGTACAGGTGGTGAAGGACCAATAAAGCTTCAATCAAAATGGTCGAAGATCATTTACTTAACATAGGACATGTCACAATTCTATCATTTTTCCTCCTCTAAACACTCTTCTCAATGAAAATAATTTCATTGAATATAGTGGTCTCAATAGTAAAGGAAATGTCTCAATAGTAAAGGAAAGCAGATACTTATTAAGGAGAGATTCAAGAATGAATTTCCGGAAATCGTTATAATACAGAAGACAAAGATAACTAGTGATAAATTAGATAAATAACCCCCTATGTTGGAAAGGATGTGATCAATAACATGATGTTGTTGGAACCACTTATGGCCATGAAAACTTATGGAATCCCCTAGAAGTATCATTTACATTCTAGATTGCCATGCCTCACATCATCCTAGGGAGATTTCAATATATAGGAGCCAAGGATATTGGATGTCTTACTGTAGTCTATGGCCCCTACATCTAGGTTGAAAGTTTTAGTTTTCTTAATAATATAATAGCCATTAGAGCCATTCACCAAGAGGAGCTCTAGATATGGGGTGGGGACTTCAATCTAATAAAATCCCTTGAGGAGGAAAAAGGTGGTATATGAACATTGGATATAGAATCTCAATAGTTTAAGGACCTATTGCATTAACTCCAAGTGATGCATTTGAATACCATAAATGGTACATTCACTTTCAATAATAGACATGAAGGTATGGATCAAATTTCCTATGGAATAGATACATGCATTTTCTTTGAATCACTCTTTGAAAAATATATTTTAGTGGAAGCATCAATTTTACTGAGTACTGGCTCAGATCACTGACTCATATGCTTTGAACTAGACCTTAAAGTCACCCCTCATAACATCCCATTCTAATTCAAAAGCTTATAGTTGCAAGAGCCATCCTTCTCAACTAAGGTTGAAGAATGATGGTTGGAAATTGATACAAATGGGAGGAATATGATGCACAATTTCCAGTTGAAATTAAAATGAATTTAAAGCCAATATAAAAGAATGAAATAACTCTAATTTTAGTAATATATTCATAGAGGAGCAAGCTCTAGAATCCCAAATGAAAAACTTTCAATAGAAAATAATCATAGAGGGATTTACAAAATATTTGGATAGGGAAGAAGTACAACTACTTAGAAAAATAGAGAAATGTCATTAGCAAGAAGAAAGACTATGGAAGCAAAATTCCATTATAATATGGCTATGATAAGGGGAAAAGAACACTGAATCTTCCATAAGGTAATGATCAAGCATAAACACAACAATAGAATCTTCTCTTTAACAACTACAAATGGGGGCTAACTTGTCACCCACGCAAATTTGGAGTGGGAATTGGTAGCATATTATCACTCTCTTCTTTTGAATCCATATCCCAATCATCGAGTTGCAATTCAAAAGATATCTTCAAATATACTGACCCTTATAAAACTATCCCAAATTTATGCCCTGACGAGGGAATTCTCATTTACAGAAGTGAGGAAGCCATAATATCTATGCCTAAGAATAAAGCTCTTTAGCTAGATGGATTTACAACAAACTTCTTTTAAGAATGTTGGCCTTTTTAGGCCCATAAATTCATTCACTTGTTGAAGAATCTCGATGCTCCCATTGAATATGGCTAGGACTTAATTCTACCTTCCTCACTCTGATCCAAAAATTTGATAAATTCAATTCATCTAGTGGCCTCCATCTTATCACCCCTAGCAATGTCATCTACAAAACCATAAATGCAGTGATAGCTAACACTCTTAAACCCCTTTTGAGCTCCATTATATCTCTAAAACAAACAATATTTGTGGAAGGATGATAGATCCTAAACAATATCATAGTAGCCCATCAAACAATACACTCTTTGAAAAGAATCCAAGAAGGAAGGGATGATGATTAAGCTTGATCTATCAGAGGCATATGATATATTGATTTAGTGTTACCTACTTCAAGTACTTTGGGCTTTTGGATTCTATGAACAATGGATTGCATGGATTACATCCTTAATCTCCACCCCCCTTTTTTGATACTTCTAAATGGATTGCCTAGATCCATTATCAATCCCTCAAGGGGGATTCTATAGGGAGATCCTCTATCCCCATTTATACTCATCCTAGTAGTAGAGGGCCTTACACAATCTCTTAAAGAAACTACAAACCAAGGAAATCTTAAAGGGTTGCACTGATATAGGGAAGATGTTCCAATAACACATTAATAATTTTTCGATGACATCATGTTGTTCGGTGTACCACAGGCTAAAGAAGCCAATATTTTGAAATAAATCCTCAATAATTTAATGGAAGCATCAAGTACATCCATTAATCTTGAAAAAACACAAATATTTTTCTTTAATACTAACATGAATGTGCCATCACTTGGTTTTCCTAATGGGATTCCAAATTAGTTTTAAAATAGATAAATATCTTGGTTTCCCATTAGTGAAGAGCTCATAACAAACCACCCATTAGCAGAGCACCGTGTAACATATCTCACAAAAGCTAGATAGCTAGGTTTTCCAACCGTTAAGCCTAGTTGGATGGTTAGTGCTATTGAAATCATTTTTGCAAGCTCTTCCTTTGTACCTTCTCTCCATAATGGAAACCCCTAAAGCCATCCTCAGATTAATCAAAAACATCTATAGAAATTGTTGTCACTCGCTGCAAAATGTGTTCTCAGTTGCCTAAAGTGTAAAAGAGCAGAAATTTTTGCAGCCATATTCCAAGCCATAGATGCTCTCAAAGCTTAATCAGACCCTCTCCATTGGATAGGGAACGGAATAATCTTTCCAACAGTATGAAGAAGGCCAAAAATGAACTTCTAGATCAAAAGTTAGATCAAATTGAAGATACCCTTTGAAAGCCATAAAATAATAGGAAAATGACTAAGGGTAAGGCTCATTGCAAATTACAATGGGAGTCTTCTGAAGTATCAGTAGCAGAGAAAAGTAAAATCAGTGACCATTGATCACTGATATCACAAATCAGTGATCGACGGGTCTAGGCAGCAACGAGGCAATCAGAGATTTAGGGGAAAACTAGCGATCGACTGGTCCAACGGACCATTCTTGAGAAGTTGCGGGAGGAATGTGCTGATGGTGTTAAAATGACAGGAGGGCCGAAAACAAGTTAACAAAGGAAATTTGCTGCAAAAATAGAGAAGGACGGGCCTTTTATCTGTCCTCCAACAGGCCACGTGGCAGAATACCACTGGTCACGATGAATCTACATGTTAGCTGACATCAACATGACATGGTGGTACGGAGGACACGTCGCATGCAGATATGGAATTTTCAAGGGTCCAAAGAGGGAATATCCGGGTGACATGTGTCACCACTCACAAGGTGACACGTGGAGAAGTATGACGTCATCTCGCAAATTAGCCATCAGAGGTCCCAGCTCATCGCATATCACAATCGCAAGAGTTAGGAGGGTGAAACCAAAGGCATGGATTAGAAAAGTCTCGATTGTTGATCTCCGATAAGGGTGCTGGCCCATAATCACATAAAGGGCCAATGGACCAAGGGCTATCGACGATCAACGAATCGACAAAACCTGATGTCACATCACCCATAGTTAATTCCCTGATTGCAAGTTGCTAATAAGAAGCCTTTGATTTTGGGTTAAGCACCTGGTCATATGAAAAGACATGAAGACATGGGCTAAACCAAAAGGGCCCAAGGAGCATCGACAGCTCGTTGTTCAACAACGCCTTTAAAAGTAAAAGTCCTGCTGTTGTAAAGCCCTAATAGTATGGTACAGAGCTTTGAAGGCGGGTGGGTCGATCACTAAAGTATTGAATGAAGTATGGTTTAATGGTAAATCAGTATGGGGGGCTCGAGAAGACTTAATGGCTTGGAGTGGAGCTCCACTCAGATACGAAACAAAGCACTGCCTGAAAAAAATCTTCTTATGCTCAGTGACAAGCAAACACAGTGATCACTATTAGCTTGAGAGAGTGGAGAAGTAGGGCAGTTAAGGCGAAAGCAACAAGAACTAGCCGAACAATAAGAAAAGAATCATGGCAGAGACATGGCCTGATCAAAGGCCTTCACGAGAGCAACATAAGGACATTTTCTTCCATCATCATTCAATTTACTTGTTTCTATTTTCTGTAATTTTTGTTTATTCTATAGTTTTTATGTATTTATTTCCAAGAAAGGAATCAAATCCTTAGAAATCATTTTGGGCAGCAAAGTTATCGTAGGCCGAGGCAGCCAGTCCATCGGACAACTGACCCTTGGATGAGATATTTTGTAACTGTTAATTCAAAGCTCCCCCTCTTCTTATAAATAGGGGGAAAAACACTTAATAGAGGTTTCAGAATTCTGCACACACAGTGGTCCCAATTCTTTGGTTCCATTTTGGTTCTAAATGCTTGTTCATGAGGGACTTGAGCGACACACCCCCTGAATGTAATGGACTAGTTATTGGGACCCTTCAAGTATTAATGAAACTATTTTGGTGATTCTAAGCATATCAATGCACAGTATGTTTCTCCCCTGTAAATATCATGTCATATATGTTTTCTTTCTCTAAAATAGGGTGATGAAGCCGCAGGTTTCAATCTTGTTCATGATTGTATATTTGTTACCAAGTAGCAACAATACCTGTGTTAGATACAGATTTAATTTAGTACTTGTAATGTGCACATATTTGCTTAAGCTTCTGGATACAAATGTGCCCATGAGTATTTGGCCTAAAACCCTGACTAGCGCTCCACTCCTACCGCTTTTTCATCTCTTCTCTCTTCCATATTTATGCTGGAACATTGTTGCTTAGGATTTTGTTGACAACCTTATGCATCGAATTCCATCCTTTCTTTCCTCCTCTTTATGTTACTACAACGTTGATATTAAGATTGCCTGTTGTTTTGTGTCAGCCACCAAAACAAGGCATTTCTCTTTGAGGTTGACCTAATTTACCCCCCTGAGCATTCAGATCCATGTGTTGGCTTGAGTTTACCTTCATGAAGGCTTATTGAACTAGGCCCCCTTTATTCTTTTTTTAATTACCTGACAATTGGAGTGCTGCACAAACCCCCTCATAAATAATCTTCCATGCACTACTCTATCTAAGATGTCCTAAGCACTCGTTTACAGTCAACCTAGAGACTGTCTCTAGGAAGCTTTCTATATCTCCTGAAGCACTTGCGCAATGGATGTCATTGACAATGACATAAAGGTTAATTAAATGACCGTCTTGACTGGCATTGACAGGGACATAAAGGCTAATTAAATGACCGTCGTCTTTGAGAAATTAAATGGCCGAATTGAGTGGACAGAAGAGGGTTGGTAGGCACCTTTGACTCTGCTCTCCTTCAAAATTTGTGAGCTGTGTTTTCATATGCACCTCTCATATGAAGTCCTCCTTGTGTGAGCTTGAAATTGCAAGGAAAAAATGCTGAAAATGGGTAGGTTTCAAAATGTATGGCCTAATTGATAGGGACATAAAAATAAATTAAATGACAAGGAAGAAATTTTTGCCTCCATGCCCAGTGAAGTGGAATCAGGGCAATTTGCTTTATTATCTATAAATACCTGACCGCCTCTACCACACTCTAAGTCAAGTCAATACACTCACTTTTCCGTTATCGTTGTTCAATTGCCTCTGGAGCTTCATTTTCTAATGTATATGTCAATTCATTCATGAAAGCTACGCCATTGACAAATATTTTGGGAAGTGTGTATAGAGCCTGAGGAAGGAATTGTCTAGAAAATTATTTTTTTTATAAATTTTGTAATAATAGTGTTTGAATTATGTTTTTGATGGTGGAAATAGATTTAGCACCATCAAAAACACTATAACCTAAATTTACAAAAATTATCAAAATCTACTTAAAATTTCCATAATCAGAATCTACTTAAAATTTCCATAATTTTCGAAAGAAAAAACAATCCGATTAATTTAAACTCATTCTAGAATGTGCACATGATCACTGACGTCCACTTAATTTTTAAAACCTTCAATTTGATGGACAAGGTAAAAATTTAATTCAAGTTCTATCACCGCGTCATACTACTAAAGAGTTGTATCTCTTAAGATTCTGACGGACACATGCTGGAGGAGTGTGGCCAGTGGCCGACATTTTCATCCTCATTTTGATTGATAACTAAAATCCATTTGCGGTGAAGTGCTTTGCATTTGGATCTGAGGGCTGGTTGTAAGCTCTGCCGCACCAACGTGGAAGTATTGGCTACAGGTTAATCGGTGATACTTAAAATAGAGAGTTGTTACTCTTCTTACATGTATCATAAAATTCTATTGCGATGGAGATCATACACGTATTACGTATTTGTTTGAGTTACATCTTAGTGATTTGCATTCTGTATTAATCAAATCTTTTGGTCGTATTGAATGGTCAAGCTTCATTTTTGTTTAAGAAAAAACTGTTATTTTTTTAAGAAATGGTCTTTTTGTATGATCAGGTGAAAATAATTGCGGTCGGAGGTTTTAAATACTTATAATTTTTTAAGTTTTTGTTTGGGATTGTATCGATATTCTTATACCAACGTTATATTTTGATTTTTTTACGAGAGATTATTTCCAATAATAAAAAAAAAGTTGTGTCACAATATGTATGGAATTATTGAATGCTATCCATAATTAATTGAGATTTATATGATAAAAAAATTTAAGGTGTAATTTTTTTTTCTTTCCAAGTTTTATATTCGGAGAGATTTGATCTTTCTCAACACTTGATAGATAAGGAAATTAATCTGGATCTAAGCTAGGATAGTAAATTTAATTTTTAAAATATATAATATATATAGATATGTTGTTCCTTTCCTTTTTTTTAATGTAATTTGGTTATGTCAAAATGTTTAGATAACATAATATAACATAATAGGCCATTAACACATCTCTTCCATATTGGGGATGGAAGTAGTAGCTCAATAAAAGTGAATAATCATATTTAGTATAATTAGTCAAGTGTTGTGAGTATATAAATATATATATATAATATATATATATATAGATATAATTTTCTGTGAATAAAAAAGTTTATGCCATCAATTTTTTTATGAAATAGCATTTCATTTGAACTTTGCATAGTTTAACCGAATAAAAGTATACATAATTTTTATATTACCACAAAACATGACTATATATATATATAAAAGAAGGAAATCCATGTAAATATGTATGTGTGCATGATAGAGAGGGATATATATTATATATATATTTATAATTCTATATCTCATATATAAGCAATTCTAAACTGAACTAGGGAAAATAAAAGGAGTTAAGCATAAGATGAAACTCGAAGATAAATACATATTGCATGGTGGCTATATACTTTAAGATAAACACAAGATATGCATTCACTAAGGAGACTATGGGTCTTTGAGCATGGTAAAAAAAGTTTGTATTTGACCTAACTAACACGATTCAATCCCAAACCATGCAAAAGGTTCAAACTCATGTGCTCAACTATGGGCCATCTCTATGCTATATAAGAAAACATATGTGGATAGCATAATTCGATTGAAGGGTCTTTTAGTTGTTCAATAACTAGCATTTGCACCAGATTTTGCAAAGAAAACGCCGTAAAATCGATGTAAAATCGATGCAATATCTGCACAACATTATAATGTTTCAAAATGATATATTTATAATGTCTAAAATCATTCAAAACATTAACATTTATTACCACGACAAAGAACAATATAAAGGTACTTTCCTTGGACACAACATTTGAAGTGCTTCCATGGTGTTGGATAATTTCTACAATAAACATAGGATAGTTATTGTATAAAAATCAATATTAGAAACTAGTTACAATTCTTCTAATCAAAATCAACATCACAATTACAATACTGGAACAAATTGAAATCGTCAAGCTAAGTCTAAGCAATTGTAACTCCAAAAATATCTAGAGACTAATACTAAAAATTACTTGTTTGATATCATGTAACATTCTAGATGTATTATAAATAAAATGCAGCCTTTGTAATATTACCTTGAAATTTTCAAGCTAAGTCTAAGCAAATGCAACTCCAAAAATATCTAGAGACTAATACTAAAAATTACTTGTTTGACATCATGTATCATTCTAGATGTATTATAAATAAAATGCAGTCTTTTGTAGTATTACCTTTTTACACAGTCAATGTATAACTTATGTGATAATGGTAGAACTATATGTCATCTTGGCATGACCTTTGGGGCAATTAGCTCTTACTATATAATTACTATATGTCATTTTGCCTTGACCTTTGGGCAATTGGCTCTTACTAAATAATTAGAGCGAAATGAAATAATGAGGTGAAATAAACTCAAATTTTGGGACCTTTAGTTCGTAAATAAAATGATCTATTGCAAAAAAACATGGAGTTTGAATGCAACATAATAGCACCATCAATATCTATAAGATATAATTCTATCTTTGAATGGCTACCTTTAGAAGTTATTATTTCAATTGGAAACCTTGCATTAAAAATTAACAATAGAAGTGCAACGACAATTGTTTACTAAATAAAAGCTTATAGCACACCTGAAGGTACCTCCCACAAGGTTCATGTGCTTCATTTGTTTGCAAAGAACCATACCACAAGGTTCACGTGCTTCATTTGTTTGCAAAGAACCATAGCCATGGCTATAAGGGCACCTTGACAAACAAAATCTACCACATTTGATGTTAATGGTTCCAACAACAAAATGGCCTCACTTAATGTTGTGGTTGTACAATAGACCCACTGCCAAGGTTGCTCCATATCTGACATGTGAATTATATGACTAATACAGTAAAGAAACTATTTGTGGGTTCTGTTAAATTTGCAGAGTTTGATTTAGCACCAACATAAAGGACCTAATGCCAAACATGTTGTTTGTGATCGTGATAACCAGTAATCTTTTACAGTTCTTGATAACCATTAAAGCAATTGGATGACCAACAAACTTTTCTGTTTTTTTATTTTATCCCCACATTTGAATACGTCTCGTCTCCCATCCAATTCCCTCACATTCCATAACTGGGACACACCAAAAGAGAACATAAAACAAATCACAGGAAAAGAAAAGAAGGCAAATCTAGCATTTGTTTTGCTTTGTATAAACTTATAATCAAATTACAGAGTCGGTAGTAGAAAAAAAGAAAAACATGTATACCCATGATAATCAACAAAAATAATAACAATACGTTGCAATTTTTACAGTCTTTTGCTTAGGTGAAGTGACCAAACACTATGTAATTGGCAAATGTCCTTTGGATTAAGAAGCGATACATCTAGCATTTAGCACTTGAGATAAAGGATGCTTTTAGTGAAAGAGAAAATCAAGTTTCTTCGTGTTATATTGCTAGAGTTGCTTCCTAAATCTCCAACCCCAATCTCACCATAGAGGACCTTAAATATTAAACTCAGTTTATGTTGTTCTTTCGGAGGAATCCATCCTATTATATGTTATATATGTTTGATAGTTGGCTTGTTGGAGGACAAGGTGTTTTGATGAGATAGTAATCTCATAAACTATTTTTAAAGAGATGAGGACCCTGTATAGGGCAGAGCATATCTCGGCCAAACATTTTTAGCACATGACAATCATAAGAGGCGATAACCATGTACAAGGCAGATCATATCGCGACCTAACATTTTTAATTGCTTGTAAACATAAAATCTTTTAAAGGTAACTTTGGAATTAACAATCAGGACTATTAATGTTCCAGTTAGTAGATAGAGGTAGGTGGCCATAGCTATTGGATTTCCACACATCTCCTAGAGTTTTGATATCTGTGAGGATAGATGAGTTACTATCTATCTTATTTAGTCCTGAACAAATAAATACTTAGATTTTCATGGCCCAGCTAGTGACATTTTTTATATCTATGATGTCCCCAAGATATATAACCACCATGTTCAATATAAAATGAGGGTTCATTGTGTGCTCTGCCTACACTTGAGATTAGACTAAAAAAAACTATTTCCTTCCGAAGAAGACTGCTTTGCATCTGCTTCATATCCTGTCGGAGAATTTAGATAAAATGTGAATAGAATTGAAAAGAAAGAGATGTAGCTCTCAGGTGTGGCCTGCACCTGGAGACTACACTGAGAGATCACTCTTGTCCACTCTATTCATCAATCAATCAAAGATTACATCATTAAATACAAGACTAGGAAATAGGAAGTTGCACCCAACCGCATAACTATAGGAACTAATCCTAAACTAGGGAGAAAGTTACAACAACGTAACTATTTTCTCCATTAATATCAAAATAATATTAATTATTCTCAACTCCCCCCCTTAATGGAGAAAGGGTTCTCCTGAACTCCTAGCATCTTTCTAAACAATTCAAATTTCACTCGTGCAAGAGGCTTTGTAAAGATATCAGCCACATTGTCACAAGTTTTACAATATTCAACAACAATTTCATTTGACTGTATTTTTTCTCTAACAAAATAGAACTGAGTGTCTATATGTTTGGTGTTTTTGTGAAACACTGGATTGTATGCTAATTTGATGGTGCTCTGGTTGTCGCTTTTGATAGAAGTGGGTTGCTTCTGTTCTTTTCCTGCATCTTTGAGAAGTCTCCTCAACCAGATCGCTTCACATGTTGCTACACACAATGCTTGATACTCTGCTTCACATGACGACAAAGCTACAGTACTCTGTTTCTTGCTGCTCCATGCTATGACCCCGGAACCTATGTTGAATGCATAGCCTGTGATGGACCTCTGATCATCCAGGTTACCTGCCCAGTCTGAGTCTCAAAAACCTGCTAGAGTAACATCAGATACATCAGTGTATAAAATACCGAAATGAACAGTACCACAAAGATACCTCAACACGCTTCTTGCTGCTGTCCAGTGACTTTCACGCGGTTTCGACATGAATTGGCTCAACACACTAACTGAGTATGCCAAGTCAGGTCTGGTTGTTGTAAGATATATCAGGCTGCCAACCAGCTGTCTGTACTTTGTGGCATCTACCTCCTTAGTGCCATCGTCACTGCTCAATTTCAGATTTCGCTACAAAGGTGTCGCCGCTGATCTACACCGATCCATCCCAAACTTTTCCAACAGATTTCTAGCATACTTCCCTTGGGTAAGAAAAGTTTGCCCAGTATCTCTGAATACTTCTAATCCCAGACAATAGTTAAGGCTTCCGAGATTTTTCATCTCAAAGACTTGTGCCAGAGCCTTTTGATTCCTCTGATTAAGTCATCTGCATTTCCTGTTAGAATCATATCATCCACATATAGAGAAATCAAAATAATCTGCCCCTGATTATTGTACTTGGTATACAAATTTGGGTCATTTAAACTTCTATGGAAACCATACTCTATAAAGAAAGAATCAACTTTTTCGTACCAAGACCTGGGTGCTTGCTTTAAACCATATAAAGCCTTTTTCAATCTACAAACAAGATGTTCCTGCCCCTGCTTTACATATCCTTCTGGCTGTACTAAGTAAATTTCTTCTTTTAAATCACCATTTAAAAATGCAGATTTAACATCAAGTTGGTGTAATTCCCAATTATATTTAGTAGCTAAAGCAATAAGCATTCTGATCGTATTTAGCTTTGCTATAGGTGCAAAAGTATTAGCAAAATCTATACCTTCCTTCTGTGAATATCCTTTTGCAACCAACCTAGCTTTTAACTTATCTATACTTCTGTCTGCATTCATTTTTGGTTTAAACAGCCACTTGCATCCTATGGGTATTTTATTCTTAGGCAGCTCAACTAAATCCCAAGTATCATTTCTAAAAATTGATTCCAGTTCTTCATCCATTGCAGCTCTCCATTCCTTAAATTGACTAGCTTCTTTGTAATTAGAGGGTTCTACAATGTTCAAA
>APFE030096184.1:0-17329 GCA_000404065.3 Pinus taeda | reverse complement strand
CGCTTTCATACCAGCAGCCTCAATTGCTTGTCTTAAATGGAGCATAAACCTGTTTGTTTAAATGCATAAATTAGCATTGCTTGTCTTCAATGGAGCATAAAGTTGTTTGTTTAAATGCATAAATTAACATGTATAACATGTATAAACTAATTTATAGATGTAACTACTTTGTATAATTTAAATGAAGCATGTATAAACTATGTTTTGAATGTAACTACTTTGTAACTACTTCATAAACTAATTTAAATGGAGCATAAACTATTTTTTGAATGTAACTACTTTGTAACTACTACTTTTTTTTTAATGTAACTACTTTGTAACTACTACTTTTTTTGTAACTACTACTTTGTTGTAACTACTGCATAAACTAATTTAAACGGAACTACTGCATAAACTAATTTAAATGGATTATAAACTATATTTTTTGAATGTAACTACTTTGTAACTACTACTTTTTGTAACTACTATTTTGTAACTACTGCATAAACTAATGGAACTACTGCATAAACTAATTTAAATGGATCATAAACTACTTTGTAACTACTACTTTGTAACTACTGCATAAACTAATGGAACTACTGCATAAACTAATTTAAATGGATCATAAACTACTTTGTAACTACTGCATAAAAAGTACTGGAACTACTGCATAAACTAATTTAAATGGATCATAAACTATTTTTTTTGAATGTAACTACTTTGTAACTACTACTTAAACTAATTTAACTACTTTGTAACTACTGCATAAACTAATGGAACTACTGCATAAACTAATTTAAATGGATTATAAACTATTTTTTTTTGAATGTAACTACTTTGTAACTACTACTTAAACTAATTTAAATGGAACTACTGCATAAACTAATTTAAATGGAGGATAAACTATTCAAAAATTTAAATGGAGGATAAACTATTTTTTGAATGTAACTACTTTGTAACTACTGCATAAACTAAAATAAACTAATTTTAAAATAAACTAATTTAAATATAAATAGAGCATAAACTAGTTTATTATAGATGCATAAATTAACATGTATAAACTAATTTATGGATGTAACTACTTTGTAAGTATTGCATATTTAAATGGAGCATAAACTAGTTTAGGCCTGCATAAAGGATGTAACTACTTTGTAACTACTTCAAAAATATGTAAACCTATTCCCACAAAACTTCACGAGATAAAGGATGTAACTACTTTGTAACTACTTCAAAAATATGTAAACCTATTCCCACAAAACTTCACGAGATAATTTACAAAACTTCACGGAGATAATTTATGGGTGTAACTATTTACCATTTATATTGACAAAACTTCACGGAGATAATTTATGGGTGTAACTATTTACCATTTATATTGAGTATAAACTAATCCATTATATTGACAAAACTTCACGGAGATAATTTATGGGTGTAACTATTTACCATTTATATTGAGTATAAACTAATCCATAAATTGAGTATAAACTAATTTATAAATGTAAATAATTTCAAATACTTCAATTGAGTATAAACTAATTTATAAATGTGAGTATAAACTAATTACTTCAATTGAATATAAAGCATATACTCAAACTAATTACTTCATTTGAGTATAAAGCATAAATTACGGAGATGAGAGGGATTAAGGGAGAGATTGGGGAGATGAATATGTAGACCTATTCCTACGGAGATGAAAGGGATTAAGGGAGAGATTGGGGAGATGTGGATCGAGCTGAAACCAGATGCCATGCCAAGCCAATCAAAATAAGGCCATACCGACCGAATCGTCGAGTGAAGAAAAAAGTCAGGGAAGAAATCGATAGGATGCTTGTGGGGATGGTAGAGTTACATAGGTAAATCAATTCTCATAATACGCTATTTTGATGTAAAAAAAATACACTTGGTTCTGATGTAAAACCATACACTATAAATTCTATTTAGAACGTATATTTACAATATATATCTAAGATGTAATTATCATCCTGGATATAATTATCTTAATTCTATTTAGAAGAGAACTATATCATAAACATAATTCTATTTAGAAGATATTAATTCTATAAAAGAGAAAACTATTTCATTATTCTATTTAGAAGATATTAATTCTATTTAATATATATGTATATTATAGAGAAGAGAATTATATCTTAATTCTATTTAGAAGATATAATTAAAAAAAAAAAAATTATCTAAAAGATATAATTAAGAAAAATATACTCCCAAAAACTTTTCCCGTATTGAATTTCAAACGATAGTCCCCGAACAACCTTCATTTCCAAACATGGCCATAACCAACCAAAATAGAACCAGTTCTTTTGCTAAAATGGCTTCTAGGATTACCTCTTATACCGTAGAGCTCATCAGGTATAAACAGTACATATACATATCTCTTTTATTAAGTATCAAAAACTGTATATACCGCTTGCCACAAAAAACCCTATAGATATTCACAAGCAGGTAAATGAAGGGAGAATGCCTGATATTTCAGCAAAGCTGAGATGGGTTTGATATACATTCAGCCATCACCAGAAGGGTGAGCTATCTTGGACATGTCAAGATCAGCGTCCTTGAATGTCAGCAAATCATCCTTTTCCTGTTGGGATTTCCAAGCCTTTTGTTGTTCCTCTGCCACACCGCGAGGGTTTTCCTGGACTTTCCCATACCCACTTGATGTTGAATTTGCCGGGCCTGCATCTCCCCCTTCCTTTTCTTTTTCTTCGCCTCTGCTGCTGCTTTTTACGTTGCTGCCTCGACCAACAGTGTGCATTTGTCCTGACAAGTGTAAGGGAACAAAAGAATCCATACTCGGCATGGTGCCCATTACAACTCGCGCCACCAAATTTGCCCTTCGCTGATTCATCTCGGTTGAGCTCGCCCTCCACTGGTTCAGATTCTCTGTGGTTTGAGTGTGTTTCAACCCCTTTTAATGGCCGAACAGAAATGATTACGTGTTGTTACAATTGCCTGTACGTGGCCTCAAACTCTCATGCTTCATGACACGCACTAACTTTGAATATGTTCAACTCGTGGGAATCTCGGGCTCTATGTAGCCGTGAAGCGAACTGCTGACAAATCACTGGTATTTCGAGTGACTGCGGGATGGGAGATAAACACATATTTTGTCGATGACTCAGTCAACAACAAAGTAAATCCCTTTTACTCATATTAATTTCAAATTAAATAGTTAATACATATTTATATGCATTAATTTATAATAATAATCAAAATATACTTAAGATTAAATAATTATAATAATTATAAACGAGTTAAGTAATAATTTTATTTTAAATTATTATTATTAATAATAAATAATTAATTATAAGTTATATGATTAGAAAAATATTAAATAAGATTTATCTAATTTTTTTATTTTTAATGTGAAAATAAATTTTGTTATAATAAGTCAATACCACGGCTTATCAATACTACATTCATTTTATATATATATAAAAATTAATTAATTAATTAATTTAATTAAAATTATGAGGTTTGCATATTGTTGGATACTCTTGGTGTTATGGTAGTAGCCAAAACGTTTGATCCTAAACTTTGTCCACAGTAATCTCCAACTAGTTATAGATTTACCATGATTTGAAATATATATATGATTTTCAAATTTATACGAATTTGAAATTTTTTTATCATTGCCCTGAGAGAGGCTACGGGAGATGTGAGAGAGGCTATACAACTCAATATAGAGGAGATGTGTAGGCGTCAGAGAGAGGCTCTACAACCCAATATAGGGGAGATGTCAGAGATGCTCTACAACTCAATATAGGGGAGATGTGTACAACCCAATATAGGGGAGATGTGTGAGACGCTCTACAACTTAATATAGGGGAAATCTGTAGGTCAGAGAGAGGCTCTACAACCCAATATAGGGGAGATGTGAGAGACTCTCTACAACTCAGTATAAGGGAGATGTGTAGGGGTGAGATATAAATATTTTTTAACCATGGGCAAATACCATGGATTATCAATACCACATGCCCAAAAACCATAACTCATTTTAAAACAATAATATTTTATAAATATTTTATTTTAATTTTATTTTATAACATTTTAAAAATCAAATCTAAAATCAAAAAGTATGGGGGAGACAAGGTATAAATTTGAGGGACACTATGGCATGTCAAGTAAATTTTTTATGACATATTTTTTTTTAATTGCATTCATGTCACATTCAACATTTATTTATTCACGTCATTTGAATAATATATTTTAGATGCACACAATATTCTTTATTTTTTAATAGTATTCTTTATTTTTGTCATTGGTGTTTGAACTCGTATAAATTTATCATTGATGTATTTATTATATTTATATTTTTGTCAAAGCATGTTCTTCATGGTTAGAGTCAAAAGAAAATTTATTTGAGTCATGTTCTATTTGAAAATTTGTAAGAAAGAGAATTTGAAATTTTATTTTTGTCTTGGGTTCAAATCTTGGGCTACCCTTCCTCCGTAGAGGGGTACATAATGGTCATGTAAATCGGAGAGTCCCGCCCCAGCTTACAAAAAAAAAGAAATTTTATTTTTGAGTATTAATCCCATAAGATGATCAAGTGGGCCCTCCATGGTGAAGTCGACGTAGTGGCATCTATTCGACCCTCCATGATAGCTATATATATGAGATAGGTCGACCTCTTGGAGAGCTCATTCAATCGTCACATCATTTAGTATCTTATGCACCTAACAAAGAAGAAAGAAGGCCAAAGTCAAAGGAGAGAGAAGGAAGTCAGGGCACAAGAAGAAAATCAAAATTTTCTACCTACTATATCTCACACATGTGATGAAATTTCTAGCTCACACATGTGACGAAATTTCTGTGGAACAGGGTTCAATTTTATGAGGTTATTGCAGGCCGCCTTTGTTGCAAGATCAAAATTTTGAGTTTGACCACATTTTGAAGGAGTTTGACCATCATTGAATTTAATTTTTGGAGGAGACTTCGAGGAAGGTTTGAATTGGTATCTTTGTGGGAGTTTGGTCATGGTCTTGGATATCTCTCATTTTGACATGATTTTATAAGAGAAAATTTTCCCCTTGTAAATTTTTCCTTGGCCTCTGGCTTAGTTTCTAGTGTCTCTTATCTCAATGAAATCTTTATATTTTGAACATTTATATAATTACTGGATGAAAAAAATATAATAAAAAATAAAAAAAACATCTAATATTCATTATTAAAAAAAATTAACCGTTAAACTACATTCCATTCCATTAAACTACATTCCATTCCATTAGTGGTTTCTCAACACAAGCCCTATCACAACCTTTGAAAATAACATTAATGCAACGTTAGTGAACCTATAATATAACCAAAAAAATGTAGATTTCATGAGGGATCTATTAATTGCAAGTGTCTTAGAATTTAATAGAGAAATTATATATTTCATAGTGGATCCATTATTTCAAAGAATATAGTCATTAGAACTTACTATACATAGTGTAATCAATCATTGTTAGGGAGTGGAGATCCATTAGTCACAACGACTAAATAATTCCTTCACGAGATTTTTTTTAACCATTCCTCCATAACACCCCTCTGGGTATCCATAAAATTCCACCATGGTGGAGACTTTTTCCGCTATATTTTTGGTTTATAATTGTTATTTTCTAATTGAAGAATTTTGACGAATAAAATTTGCACATTTAAGAATTTTAGAAACGGATCTTTACATTCTAAAATTTAAGATAGATAAAAGTAATTAAAGTGATCTAAATTTTTATTTTGAAATTATACAATAACTATTCAATTTTTTAGATAAAAGTAATTAAAGTGATCTAAATTGTTATTTTGAAATTATATAATAACTATTCAAATTTTTATATGATAAAGATTATGGTCGTAAAATAAAAGTGTGAAAATCAATAAAAGAACAACCAATATACATCGAGTAAAAAGGGAAAATCAATATTACCATCTACATGCTAATTATCATATATACCATTTGCATGCCCAATTATCTTTTATATATATAGGGTTATGACTTAAGTAATTAAAACTAAATATGTGAGGAAAAGTAAAAAGAAAGAATATATAGTTAGCATTAATGGAGAAAGTTAGCTTTTCTATGTTTAAGTGTTTGTTGCTTTAGAATAGGATTGAGATCATATTTGATAGGGAGTGGTTTAAACCACCCAATATTGTGAAAGCCTATATATTTGAGGTTCATTTGACTCAATAAGATATAGGGCGTATATGAGTGTTTGTACACTCTCCGAGTATCTCACTTGGAGAGCCAAGTTAATATATAGTTTATATATTATGTCTCTTCCATTTTTATCATGGTATCAGAGCTTTAGGGTTGTCGATCTTGTAAGCTGAGTGAAGAGCACGACTGAGCCGAAATTGTCGGAAGTTTTAGGTGCACAAATGTGTTGATCCCATTGCTACCCTTCCGCGTGTTTTCATTTTATCGATAGTCGCATATATGTGGTGTATAGTCGCGAAGACCTTTGCGAGTTCATGTTGCTAACAAGCATCGACCAAACCACATCTTTGAGATCTTCGTGTTTGAAATCTTCCTTCAAACAAAGAGATCCACCAAATTGTGAGAGAATAAGGAGACGATGGTGCTGAGGCTGCGTGATGAGGAGCATCATGCATTGGATTGCTCAGATCAGCTACTCGTGTCTAGTATTGTAGGGATTGGAGGGATCTCGGATTGGGTTTTGGGAGAAGAGATTTTTTCCCAAATTTTTTATTTGCAGGCAAGAGAAATTGGAAGGGCATATTCAGATCAACTTGATGACTCTTAGGATTGATCCGATTGGATTGTTGTGATTACCTAGCCGAATCCTTAA
Organism: Pinus taeda; assembly: GCA_000404065.3. NCBI lineage: Eukaryota > Viridiplantae > Streptophyta > Pinopsida > Pinales > Pinaceae > Pinus > Pinus taeda. The sequence goes on along the minus strand of APFE030096184.1, from coordinate 10,544 downwards.
ACCCTTGACCATCATTAGCGTGGTGAGCAGCTGTGGTTGGAATTGTGCAGAGGAGCTGCCTGTTGAGAACGAGTAGCGAAGGTGACCAAGGTGTGGAGAAGCTGTGTGTTGAGAACAAGCGGTGAAGGTAACCGTGGCTTGAAGAAATTGGGTGTTGAGATGGGTGAGCTACTGCTTGCAAATAGGGTCTTGCGTTTTCAACTGGAGTGACCCATGTAACCTATGGTGCCATGCGTTGGGACTTCTATTAGAAGGAGCCTGAGTGGGCAGTACTGTTGCAGCATAGTGGAGGCGAGAGGGGTCTCAATCCGAGCTGCAGGTGAGCCCATTGTGCTGGGTATATGCAGCAAAAGCGTGGTGAGTCTCCACATCGTGGAGGAGCAGCGGATCTAGAGAATCTTTTAAGATCGCGCTGCTTAGTTGACTGTGGTCTTGATGCTCGGAGGGCGTTGAATCATCCGAAAGGCTATGACCAGCGGTTGAACAGTGAGCCGACCTGTGTGTAGTAGCATGGAGATATGCAATACCTTGGAGATCATGGTCAATCAACGAGCATGGAGGCTACTGTGGGAAAAGAGGTGCGATATGGCCCGATTGGCAACAGATCGTGCTGCTGCATGCGTGCTACGCTAAGTGTAAGAGCAATGGAGGTGGAGTAGCTCGTGTGCCCAGTGACAGTGTGGAGCGTTGAAGTCTAAGAGGCATGTTCAACTTGTTGTTGTTGGTGAGAGTCTTGTCCCCACGATTTTCCGCCAAATTGTTACCAAGCCCTGCGCATTCTCCGTGAAGAAGTTCCAGTGTTGCTGGTGATGAGAAGATAATCATTGTGGAGCATTGTTGGGGTCCTTGTAGTAGTGTACAAGTTGAAGAAGGGCAGTCATTGACATAGATGTAAGAGGGTAGTTTGTTGTGGAATTTTGAGTGTTGTCCAAACGTGGAACAAACTTGCGCGTAGTGGGCTGAGAGAGACGCAATAGAAGCAAAATTGCATTCTTTTTGAATTGTTTTCAATGACATCCTTGTAACATATTTCGAGGAAAATCTGTAATTTGTTTGATTTGATACATATTTGTGCATTAAAATTGCCATAAGAATTGTAATTAGTGTGCTTGCTTGCTGGAGGCCGTGGAACTACCCGGAAGTCACGTGGAAAGTGCGCACAGATTGAGAAGGGATCAGCTAGTGTTGGTGGCCTATGGAGGAGGCAGCATAGTGGAGGTCGTTGCGTGGAATATTGGTGAGAAGCTTGTGGTGTTGAGATCTGCCCTGCGTGCTACAGAACGATGCAAATTGGTGGTGCCCTGTGTGAAGAGGAGACTATTTGATCTGTCTGTGGAGCCATAGAGCCGATGGAGAATTTGACTGTGGTGGGTCGATTTCCAGATCCGAAATTGATAGGGGAGAAAATGGGTCTTCAAAGTAAACTGAAAGAGTCTCGTAGAAAACTAAGGAGAAAGCATCAAAGGAGAAATGAAAAATATTATTTGGCTGAATTTAGTGATGTGTTTCAAGTTGACATTGATGGACCAGTAGCTGATCAAGATGCAGAGTTGGAACTTGGTGAGATTATTAAATGGTTCAATTTACCATCGTTTTCAGGTATGAATTATGAAATATGGGCAAATGAAATGAAAACAGTATTATGGAAGGTAAATTTATTGGATTATGTTGAAGATGCTATTAATGATAGTGGATATGCATCAGCATTAAGTCTTATAACATCTACATTAGATGACAACATCATACTCAGCATAATATATGAATATGGAGAGATTCTTAGTACAAAACTCTTATGGGATGTTTTAGAAATGAAATACTATTTGAATGAGGGCAATGATGTTGACGATATTGCTCTTGAAAATGATCCCATATTTGATTGTGAAACTGAAGATGCAATGATGGGTGATGAATGTCTCTCTGTAACTGAAACTTGTGATGATGAAAACACATCCATTATTGTAGAAACTGAAATTTTTCCAGATGCAGAAATCAAGTTTGATGAGACTTATATACGTCATGATGAGTGGATCAATTTAATGATTGAAAAACATATTATTGATGAATTACTGCTTGGTGAGAAGGAAGGTCTATCTTCACATACAAAACAAATGCAAAACATGCCTGCAGCAACAGAACTGAGTGAAGAGGCTGAAGGCATAACTATGTCAGCAAAAAGGGATGAAGTAGGGAGAGATGGAGAAATGAAAGCTCTCCTGAAGGAGAAGGAAGATAAAAGCAAATGTGGTCCTCTTTATAAATCTAACATTGTTTTTTGTGCAAATATTGGGAGACAAGAAGAAGCAATTGAAGAATCGCAAGAACTTATAACATCAAATGCAAAGAATGTTAGTATATACTTGAAGAGGAGGATAAGAGTTCATGTGTTCCTCCGGAGGGGGAGAAAACGTAAAAAGGAGGCGAAGCTCCACCATTTTCTTATGGCAAAGAAAGTGAATATGAAGCCTCATCCACAAATGAACAAGTATGGGCTCTACTACAAGAAGGAAAAAATGAAAGCTCTGTCTTTTACCATTGTAAGCCTGGCTGAGACTGAGAACCCTTTCTCCATTAAGGGGGAGTGTTATTATTAATGGAGAAAGTTAGCTTTTCTATGTTTAAGTGTTTGTTGCTTTAGAATAGGATTCAGATCCTATTTGATAAGGAGTGGTTCAAACCACCCGATATTGTGAAAGCCAATATATTTGAGGTTCATCTGACTCAATAAGATACAGGGCGTGTATGAGTGTTTGTACACTCTCCAGGTATCTCACCTAGAGAGCCAAGTTAATATATAGTTTATATATTCTGTCTCTTCCATTTTTATCATATATTTGTTCAACTTACAAATTAGGAAGCTCTTAAATATATATGTGAAGAGCTTTTAAACTAAAGATCATACTCTCCTCTCTTCTAGCTACAACTTTCTCATTGAAAAACTTCATAACTCCATAGTTACGAACAACTTGCAAACAATAAATACAATTCGTTAATATCAATTCTAATCAAAATAAAAAAATTCCATCTAAAAAAATTGCATTAAAGAAAATATGTATTAGCATCAAGCAGGTGTGTTGTGATTAAGTAGATTGATATATAGAAATGGATTAAACTTCAATTGAATATTCATATGGGATTTATAGTTTTCCATAAAGTTTGAATGAGTAATTAATTATGGAACCAACCTATATCCATCTTAACTCTAAATATAAAAAGGGACTAGAGGGACCAAATCTCTTGAGGTGAAAACTTCTTTTAGAGTGAAAAGATCCATCTTAGCACTTGGTAAATTTGGAGTTAAGATGGATCTAGGTGGGTAGGTATTTATATATATATATATATATATTATATTTATGTAAACTATGGGTTGTCAAAAACCTAAGCACATTCACTGCAATTTCATTCTAATATTATTATTAATATTATTATTACATTTATTCATTTGTTTTTTTTATTTTTATGTAATTGTACCCGACCAAAATGTTTACATCTCTTGAAGAATGTCCTTTGGAACAAAAATCCAATAATCAAAATTCCTTGTTATATTATAAAAATATCAAAATTTTATCTTAAAATTATATATTATCTTAAAGATTTACTAGATCATACTAAATGTTAGCTTTCCAATTTTAAGAGTTAGAACTATTGTTTATCTAGAACTTAAAGTATATATATGGGAATTCTAACTATGAAATAACTTTGTTCACTAGAATCTAATGATACAATATCAAGAAAGATTGTGATTTTTTGTTATTTAAAATACATTTTTGAATGCATAAATGGAATTAGAACCCTTGGGGTCATATGGTGTAGTGTCCTTAAATGAGTGTAAACATTTAAATGTTTCTTCAATTAATAATAAAATGTTAAAAGTAATAAAAATAATAAAATTCTAGTTAAAAAAATAAAAATAATAAAATTCAATAATTTGTTTTATTTTTCCACCGTGGAAAAATTTGAGGTGAAATCTTGATTTTCTTTATTTAAACTAGTTTTTTTACTGTATATATGGATTCAACACGGTGAAAAACCCAAACCCCTAATGCACTTGGATTGTGTAGGGTTACCCATCAAGCTTGTGATTTCAATAAATTCCTACTGGGTTTTAGAGAAATTAGATGTGAAAACTCCATTAGAAAAGTTTCTAAAAAGTCTCACTAAATACAACTTGCATTTGAATTTTATTTTCTTGTTACTTCAATAAATTCCTACTAGGTTTTAGAGAAATTAGACGAGAAAACCACACTGGAAAAGCTTCCAAAAAGTCTCACTAAAGACAACATGCATTTGAACTTTATTTTTATTAATAAAATTACCAACATTTTTTAGATAAAGCAAAATTGCAATATACATGTCACATTAAAACATATAACATACAAATATTAGCTATAAATTAGGATTCATTATACCATATAAATTAAAATAATGATTAAGGTAACAATATTTAAATTTAATTAATAAGAACATAATAAGATTCTTAACCATGGATATTCACCCTCGTTTTACCATGGATATTATTACTTTATAAATAGACTTTGTTACAATACCATGGGTCAATACCATGGCTTATCAATACCACATCCCCAAAAATTATAAGTCAATTCAAAATGAAAATATTTTATAAGTATTGTATTTTAATTATATTTTATAAGATTCCCCAATTGGGGTGTGATCCGACATTAGTGGGGTGTACAGGCCCAAGACATCATGTAGTTAGTTAGGAGTGTCCTCGCCACCCTCCGCATGCAGCCAACACTTGGAGCGATGGCGACAAGCATGCGAGAGTTATTGCATGGAAGCAACAAAGTGACAAGGCCATTTGGAGAGGGCAGAAACTTGTTTCAAAGGTTAATGAGAGCATTGTGGGTGATAACGGTCACGTGGAGGTTGAGATCAAAGGAAACTCGCAGTCAAAGGTAGTCAAAATCTACAAACCTCGGTCACGAATCCTAGTATGTAATCAGTCTTCACCCTGCAAATTCAGTAAAAATGGCAAATGAGTATGTAGTCTTGTGACAAGGATTTTCTTGTGTTTGGGCTGGGAGGTGACAATTTTTGGAGTGGTCAGAGGCATGGCCTCATTGGGCTGCAAGTCAAGTTGGTGTCAATTGTCTTGCTTGTCCCTGTGTTTGTAGAATTTGGGATCTGTTTGTCTCTGATGGGCGCATGCATGGTAGAGGGATTTGAGTGTTGGGATGGTGTAAGTCCCCCTCCCAAGGGGCAGGTAGAGTGGATAGGGGGTTGGCTCTGCAAAGATTAGGGGGGTTTTTCATCCAGCTTCAATAAAGAGAGATCCAGGGGCTTAAGAAATCCTAGATATACCATCTGCTGGTTAGAGGGAAGGTAGTGAAGCCAAGTTAGCCAAGCCTCGAGTCAGTTTGGTTCTCTGGTCTCAAACTTCTTGGGTTGGGAATCTTGACAAGGGTGGTACTCATTTTAGAGATTAAGGGAGGGTATGGAGTTATGCTGACTAATTGAATCCGACTTTGGTCAATATGGGTCTGAATTCCAGTGTCTAAGCATCTTGTAAGGGGTCACTGTGCAGGGGGTTTGGTGGGTGAGGTGCTCAACCTCATAGTAGGCTTGCAACCCACTCCAGTCCTAGTAATTGTGTTTGGATGATGAATTTCAATTATGTTGGAAACTGTAACTATATTACGGATGACATGGTGATAGTCAGTATGGCTCTATACTACTCACTTAAGCTCTACAATGGGTAGAGGAAGGCTTGCAATCATGAGGATATTAGAATCCCATGTTGGTATTCAATCCATAGCAAACAGTGGAAGGGGATACTTACTTGGTTGGTGTCCTTTGACTTTGTAGTAGGTTTGTAGTGGGGGCGAGACCAATGGCTACATCGAGCAACCAACTTGTGGCCCTGGGTAGTAGAAAAGGTTAGAGAATAGGGAAGTGAAGAGAAATTGACAAACATATGCAACAAAATGTCTCCAACGAAGGGGATAAGGAAGAATGGAGGAGGGAACCGTGGTTGAGGGAGACAGATAAAGGTAGCCCAGTCTTCAGGAAGCCTACCTAACTCCTCCAATTAGGCAACTGGGATGGGACATGGGTGTAAGACAACCTGATGTATCATTGATGAAGCAACCCAAGCTTACCACAACAGTAGCTCGAACCTAGTCAAGGAATTAATAGCTGAATTAGAAGAAGAAATTTGACAAATAGTGGATGATTTTGAACTGGGCCTAGATGAGTGACAAGCTTTGGCCCTAGATCCAGATCATACTAGAGGAAGAGTAACCTAGTATAAGAAGACTGTGCACCTGTTCTAGATGATGAAGAGTATCCTAGAGAAGGCTGTTGATTTTTGGTGGCATTGGATGTGCTCTAGCCATGAAATTTGGTGGAGAGGCTAGGGCACATGAGATCCCCAATACCCAGAAAGGGTTTGGGTAGATTCTAAATAGTTAATGAGATATTAAAATAATAAATATTTTTAATGGAGTCCCCAAGTCTAAACTTAGGGAAAATAAAATATTAATGTGTATTAATATGAAACTGTGTTAGATTGGTCCAAAATACATGGATCAAGCTAGATCTAATCTTAGTCATTGAGTAGGGACTTAATCTCAGCTGTTGATTTGTCAACAGGAAAAGTATAAGAGGAGGCTTGAGGGTCACTTGGAGAATACACCAGAGTGATCAGTCATTCTATTCTCTAGAGCGGGGTTTGCTAAGAGACATAGAATTAGTGATCGGGAGATGCAACTGAGGGGCATTTGATTATAGAGAGATAGAGAGGCAGAGATAGTGTCGAGAGAGCAACACAGTAGCCAAGGAGATTAACACAGAGCCAGCCAAGGCACACGCAAGGCCACACAGAGGGATCCAGGAGCTGCCCAGAGCCTTAGAGAGGCCAGTGTTGCTGACGCAAAGGACAAGAGGGTTGATGTAGGGCATCCAAGGGCTAACGCAGACACATCTGGGGTGACGCAGGGCTAGCGCGAGGCAGAGAGGGGCTGACACAGTGCAGAGAGAGGTTGACGCTGGGGTTTCTAGACATGACTGTATCCTTGAGTTGATTTCCCGGACCCAATCTGCCTTCTCTATTTGATCCAGCAAACAAAACCTAAAATCAAACCAAAAACCCTTATCTCCTATACCTAGCCTAAAATCAGCATTCATTTCAATCATCTCAAGCCCTAGTTGCCAATATTCGAATTGAGATTGACAAGGAGAGAGCCCTCTCCCAACCTGGTAGGGCTAGCTACCAGGTTAAGCATGGTTTGATGTTACCCTAGACCTACCTTCATTCAGCATGAGGTAGATCTAGGCCCTAACATAGTGGTGGCCATACTGGGGAACATAGTTTTGTGTTCCTCAGCAAAATTTAATCAAGTTCAGATCTAATTGTTGATGGTGGACAACGATTAGACATCAGAAGGCTAAAATCATTCACTTGGTGACTCCAAATCAGTTTCAAGATCAAATCTAAGGACTCCACTGGAGGATGAACCTAACCAACAGAAACATGAAAGGACGATATGGAAAGATCAAGTATTCAAGTTGGAATTTCATCCAAGACATTATGTTCTTTGTTATAAATTATTTCTTCTCTTTTCTCGAGAATGTCAAGAATGTTTTGCAAAGTATATTGTATTTGAGAAAAGATCCTTGGCCTGCATTTGATTCTTTCCCTTTGAAGATTGTGAAGTGTTTGCATTCCTTTGATCTCGAACAAGACCTTTCTTCTGAATTTTTTGATTACCATATTCAAATTGATGAGCCTAAAGAGACCAAGACTGATTCTACAGCTTTTGTAAACACCCCAGTACCTTGTAAAATTCCAGATAGATACAAGCCTCTAATTTTACCTCCTATATCCCATGCTTTCCCTAAAAATCATGACCTATATCTATCAAGATTTGATGGTGAATGTGACAACATCACTGCTGAGAGACATGTATTGAATTTTGAGTCTTTACTCAACCTTTTTGAAGTTGATGAAGAAGATGTCAGTATTAGGCTTTTTGCTCTTTTTTTGCAAGGCAAAGTCAAAAGTTGGTTCAAAACCCTACCTGACGCGAGCATCTCATATTTACAGCAGTTCGTCAAAGTTTTCCTCGACAAGTGGATGGTCAAACAAAACCATTTCTTGATTATAGAAGAGTATAACCAGCTGAAAAGACTACCAGGGGAGATAGTACAACAATTTTCTACTAGATTTAACCAAGTCTATTTTTTGATGCCGGCTAATATAAGACCTCCTCTTGGATCTGCTCTCTTGCACTACCCGGAAGCCTTTGATCTAGAAATGGAGTTTCAGCTGAGAAAAAGGAACCTTGCAACACTTGAGGAGATGCATAATAGTGCAGTAGATGTAGAGGCTAATTTTCTGATCAGAAGGGCAAAGTTGAAAGAAAAAGAGATGAAGAGCATAGATCCAAAGGAATTTACATCTTTATAGGTAAAGATCGACATTTTGGTAAGTGTAGTCAAAGAGAAGATGCAAAGGATCACCACAAGGAATGAGTATATTGTTCAAGCCCATGGCTCGCTAATTTAAGAAGAACAAGTTGTTGATCCAAAACGTCTTCTTTCTTATCCCAGTTGTCATGGATCTGATAATGATTGTTTTATAGATCATCTTGGAGAAGAGAGATCTATTGATATGACATGTATACTTGATGATGTTGATGAATTCCCTAAATTTGATCAGTATGATGATAATTATGTTCTCCAAATAGAAGCTAATCTTGCAGACAAATCAGCAGATAGTTTGTTGGAGGAGGAAGTTCACTCTAAGTAGTTCGAATACAGTGATCAACCATTGCGTTTCAGCTATGGAAGTGAGGAGGAAAGTGCAGCAAATTTTGAAGTAAGTGAAGGATATTTGCCTTTTTGTTTTGCTTTGTTTCAATTCATCAGAGACAACTTTCATGCAATCGGAAATCAACTATCGACAAGTCTTGATCGAGACCATCTTGAGTGCAACGAAATCCTTGTTCAAGACTTTTCATATCCAAAGTTGCAACCCCTGAATGCCTTTGATTGCCAAGTTGCAAATGAATATTTGGAAGCTGGACCATATGATCAAATGATGCCAGATGATTCCGTACCATTTTGTTTTGAATCATTTCAATTTTTGAAGGGAAACTTGCATAGTATATCTTCAAATGAGCAGCTTGTAAGGAATCATGTAATTTCATCGGAACCAATAGAAAATGGGTTGCTGCAATCTTTTCAAGTTTTTCACGATCCAATAGCTGATGTGTTGGATGACGTCTGTAGTCACAATCCATCTCCATTAGCTACCTGTGAGCTTGAAACATGTACTAATACAATCTTGATCTAGAAGCCAGTTTCTTTGTCATTTTCAGCAGGAGTCTCGTCACAAAGCTTGGATGAAAGTTTGCATTCATGGTACGAGGAGAAGAAAAGTCATCCATTGGATAAGATAAGTCCCAATGTGCATGAATTTCAAGATCCTTATGCAGTGTTTTTGGAGGCGGATAGAGAATCCATATTATTCAACAGATATGTTTACAAGTTTTCATGGGAGTTGCCTTTCAGTAGTTCTCTCTTATGGTTCATAAGAAAGCACTTGTGGAGAATGCAAATAACAGCTTGAATGCTTACTTGGTTGCATTGGTTATTTCACTTCACTTGATCAGGTGATGAATGGAACAGTTAGAGTAGGATTTATTAAATAAGCTCCACTTCGAGCATATTTTCTAGTTTGTAGTTGTGTTTTAGTATCGAGTCAGTTTTTATTGTCCGTTTCAAGTCAGTTTGTGTCTTTGAGTCATCAGTGTCTAGTCATGAAATTTTAGCTTGAGTTATTGATTCCATATTGACCAATGGATAAGGCACTGGTCTACTCTCCCAAAGATCCGCGGTTCTTGGCACCTCCAAGGAGCCACCATCTCCATTGGAGCCAATGTTAGTGTTAGTATTTGAAACCTTCCTCCAATGATCAAACATGCTCTTACAAAATTATTTTAAGGTGTCAAAGTCAAATTTTGTCATTTCAATGAGTCTTCAAGTAAAATATGGTCAGTAGGTATTAGGTTTAGGGCTTGTTTTCACTCCTTCCAAAGTTGTCCAAATCTTAGTTTATGTCACCATTCAACTGAGTGTATCATCATTCATAGAGTTTTCATCATCATTTCAGGTTCCAATGGGTCATTTTACACCTTGTTCATGTTTCAATTGTGCTTGGGTAAGACTCATTTCCCTCTCCTAGGGTTTTGAAGGTAATTTCTCTTGTATGGTCAAATCATCAACAAAGCTTGCATCCTAATGCTCATACACCTTCTCCTATCCTTAATGTACCTTATTAAACACTTCCCATCACTGATATCCCTCAAATTCATCATTTTCCCACATACCCTAGCTTCTTGCCACAATTTGACAATTTTCTAGCCAAGCCTGTGTTTTTCCCTTTTGGACCCCTTCTCCTCAGTCAATCTTTGAAATTCTAGTTTTTTCTATTTCCTAACATCCCTCCCTACTTCCCAAAGTTTTGTCAAGAATTTAGAAGCCCTCTCTACTACTTTTTTGCCACACAGGAAGCAGTCTTGGGA